>VDFB02011049.1:0-44681 GCA_007258455.2 Sequoia sempervirens
TATAGACATGAACTCAGGAACCTCGATTCCCATTACTTGCCCTACTAAGAAGTAGGTATGTTTCATGTATGGCTCAAACAAGTCAACATGGAAAGGAGGTCCATCCCCATATTCAAGTGGTACTAAATTCCCATCATTTCTGGGTCTATGCAGTGGTAATCTCCATCCTTTATAAGTAGTTTCCGTCCTCCAGTACTCTTTCTCTAAATCCTCATGTATTATGGGCTCATCATAGGTGTTATCTAGGTTGAACACTTCACAAAGAGAATTTTTTGACAAATGTATGAAGGGATTTCCTTGTAGGTCACATATGGATTTCGAATCAGGGTTATATTGTTTTTCTAGGAGTTTTATGAGGTCAATTCTTACGAATACATTAGGGACAAAAACCTTTCCTAAATTGAAATTCCATGGATTGCATATAGGTTCAAACCTATTTCTTCGACCGTAATAGAAAATAAAAGGCTCATATCCCCTAATTGGGGTCCATACATCACCCACAAGTGCACATTTATCTTCTAACCTCTCAACATTAGCCCTTAACTATGTACACCTTCTGGCCTTTGGTCTTGAACCAGGAAATTGGTCAATGAGGTATTGGTTTAGTTTCCTCTCCTTTGTTTTAGGTACCTAACTAGTTTCAATTCTCTATTTTTTACCCTTCGACTGACTACTTTCACCTTGTTGTTTTCTTCCCTTTGTCTTCTTAGAGCTTGACCTTTCCATCTTTCAATATAACAAAATTGAATCAAAATTTCAATTGGAAAGGGACTTACTTGTGAATCTCTATCCACACTAAAATCTTGGCTTCTTTCCAATCCTTCATCCTTCTCACTGCGAATTCTGAAAATCCCTTTTGATTATTCTTCTTTCAATCAAAAGATATGTACATAATGCACATTTGTGTGGCCATTAATGTCTCTTTGTAAATGAATGCAATATATTTTTTGAATTTCAAAATGTCATAATGACAAGATCATACTGTGAGATTCCCTTGGTTCTTGGCTGATCTGTGTATCATCTTGGTGCCACCCTTGTTTTATTTGATCACCAAGACATAACCAACTATCTTTTCGATGAGGAGTGACCTTTGATTTATTCTCCTTGGTCGGGAAGATTGAGTGATTCTTCCACCAATGCTACATGAACCTCTTTCTTGTTTTCCAATACCTACTACTTCAGGCAGATCATTGTGGAGTTACCCTGATCTAAAATTGTTCTAGATCATTAGAAGCCCTTTTCCATCATTGGCCAATGTTACTTCGAAGAATATTGATTCCTTTGTATTATCATTAGCATGACAAAAACCATTTCCAAGAGAATGAAACATTGCTCTGATGTCATTTGGTCTCTCCAAAATATCCATCTACTGCTTCTTTCATTTAGATGGGTTGGCTAGACTCTCCCCGAAACTTCCTTCATTGGTGTAGTATGTGAGGCTAGAAAGAAAAAAAAAACTCACTCTGATTGTGCATGTCTCTCCAATAAGCTCCATATATCACTTCACTTTGTCTGGATTGATCAGAAAAACTCCTCCCAATATTTTCATTATTGACGTAACCAATATGGTCAGTGAGATCTATGTGATTCATTCTGATTGCATAAGTCTTCTCAATAGTTGTTATTTTGTCCCATCGGTGAAATAAAATTTGTGTCTTATCGATACAATTTTTATCGGTGTGAGGTAAGAGCTTAGCCTAACCTAGCAACTTCGATCTAACTACTTTGTTCTTGCCGATGACTTCCATCGGTAAGACAACAAGCATTGTCCTACCGATTATGCATTATCCATGACCTCTCATTGGTGTAACTCGGTTCACTTCCTACCGATATGTAGAAGATGCTCAAGCTAAGAAGCTATGATCTATTGATCGAAATGGCCTTACCTGATCTTGTCGATATAGACCAGTAGTTTGAAACTCTTGCTCAATGATGTCTAGAGGAATGCTCATGTATCAAAGGCTAAATTGGTGGGATTATTGGTGAACATGGATGGATCTTGGCATACAAATATTAACAATTTGTACTACTTATGAAATTATGATGTGGGAACTTCCTGGGAAACATGAGTAAAGGCCAATAAATATAATATTTTTATAGTCCCAACATGTCCAGAAATCCATTGAAGGTTTTGATCAATCCTACTAGGAGTGGTTATACTTTTTATAGTAGTACCCCATTCTGAAACACACTAAATGGCTAAGGCCTACATACCATGAGGACTTGACAATTTAGTCTTATCCATTTGTATACCGTCCCAAGTGAAAAACTGGTTGTAGTTGCCTTCGAATTGGTCTTAGACAAGCCCTTCTAAAGGTAAATAGTAGCAAGCAAGAACATCTATAGTTCGATCAATCTTTGTTTGCGTGAACAAAGAGAGAACACACATGATATACTTAGCTCACACTAGCAAGATTTGTTCAATATTTAAAAGCCAAAATTGAAGTGTGGAGGAAATCTTTTAGACAACCTAATATCACCAAAAGACTTTTGATTCTCAAGATCATTGTGAAGCGTGAGAGAAGTGCATACACCTTTTAAATGATATTAATTTGTAAAAAAATTACAAAACACAAAAGACACATGTTCATTTTATACTTCAAAAGTAATAATGGATTATTTTTATAGCACCAAGAGGAAATTTTTGGAGTTGTTTGTTCAATTCTTAAATCCAAAACCAAATCTAGTAAGTTCCTAATGTTCTTTTTAACCCTTTGATCGTTCTTTTTAAAACCCAAACAAAATTTATTTGAGTCAAAAAATTGAAGATAACAATATCTTAAAGATGAGATTATAATTGTTCCCAAAGTGTTTAAAAATACTTATTGGGTATGTGCAGGATCATGATGAGCCAAAACGTGGCAATATGATGGGTATGTGTAGGGTATGTGGCTGATGACTTTTTTTTTACCCAAAATTGATGAAACAAAAAAGGGTTTTAAAGGAGATTCTCAACTTTCCACCAATATAAATTATGCTTTACTTTGAATTTGATAAATAATAATTATTCATTTTCTATTCAATTACAACTAAAGTCTGATTGATAGGCTAATTGAAAAACATCTATAGCTTTCAAATGGTATCACATTTTTGAATCCGAAAAATGTATCACATTCTATGCTTCGCATACTATAGATTAAAAAAAAAAATTTCATGAAGTTTTGACCAAGTTAAGGTGGTTAGACATACTAGTTTTTATATTTTTTAAAAGTTGTAAAAAAATTCATAATTAATTATTTACTTGGAAAAAATATAAAAATATGCATCACATCGTAACATGAGTCCTCTTCTTATATCTAAAATATTATAAAAAATATTATCATTTTTTTGGTTAGGGTGTCATGAACCTACTTCTTATTTTCCGAAATTTAAGTACTATTGTATTTTGAAATTTCAAATTTTCACCAAATAGATTAAAAAAAACCTAGTAGTTTAGAAACTACATTCAATTTTCTACATATTCTATTCTTACATTTTTTTGAAATAATATAGATAGCTTATTCAAATTTTTATGTCAAATTGACTAACTCTGATTTTTCTAAATTTTTTGCCACCTAAGGGCCTATTTTTTCCATGATGATCATGCATATACCCTATTACAATTATGAGATGGTGTCATAGAAATCCTTCTCTTTGCTTCCTCCTTCCCTTCTTGATCACCTCAACCTACAAAAGCTGAGTAGCCTATAGAAAATAGAGCCACAAGAGAGGTCAAAAGTCAAAAGAGATCAATATAAAAGGAATCTGTCAAAATAAAACTCAAAAGTGACCTTTTACCCAACTCCAGTGTCGCAATCCATAGAGGCATTGTTGTTTGGAGAAGTCAACATCGCTCCAGTTTAGTCAACATCTCTCTGTGGAAAAATAGAGACTACGACTGTGTTCCACTTTTCTCCCAACGTCACCCTTTGGACTTTAACTGGTCTGGCCTTCTGGTGAATCCCTATAGCATTGCATTTTGGAGTAGAGACAGTGTCGCTATATATGATGCTAGACTAATAGCATGACTTTTTGACCTTCTTAGTGTCATTTTTTCTTGAAAGCACAAAAAATTGAAAAAACAAGGAAATTCAACCAAAAAATGTGTTAATTTTGAAAGGTAGGCCCTCCTAGTGCTAAAATGTGAATGGTTGGTCTAGACCTGCTCAAACATGAACAAAAAATCCAATGTTAGTCAATAAACACATCTAAAACAAACATTCCCCATACAATTCATTTAAACACAATGAACAAGAAACAAAGCAAAATTAATCAAATGAAAGCTACTAAATCTTATTCAAAACATTCAAACCAACATCCCATGGGGGCATTGGTGCTACTTTGATGTGGAAAGTAGCCCTTTCCCAATTCCTTGATGAACTTGATGAAAATTGTTGATAACCTTACTAAGATTGATGAAAACTATGAAAACTTGGATGAAAATGGATGCTATAGATAGTAACTTTGCATGAAGTTGTGGATCCCCAATAAATAGAGGAGTCCTCCATTTATAGGAAAGAAGGATGGAGGAATGAGAAATATGAAGAATGTGGGATCAAACATGAACCAATGGCATTGTGCCACTTGTCAGCATGCTATTGAAGAGAGGTGGAACACATTTTGATCAATGTGTAAATTAATGCAATTAGGTGGAATTTGAAATTCAAAAGATGTCTTGTGGAGGAAGAGTTGAAAGATGAGTTTGTTAGCTCTCAAAAATGCAGGTTTTAACCACAAAAGGGTGCCAATCTTTCATGACGTTTCAGGGTAACAGAACAAGGTTTGAAACAATCAAACCTTCTACTCTTTAGGTGTTGCAAGACCAAGGCGGGTGTACCTCTCTGAATAATGCAGACTTAACTTGCAATTAATCCTCTTACAACATTTTCTCACAATGGCACATGGGAGTGAACAGATGACATCTAACTTGAGAATTGTGACAATAATCTGATCTAAGTCCTAGATACTCAATTAAAAGAAACTGAATGAAGTACAGAGACTAGTGCCTTGTTGGGTATGCAGAGTCAAATGAGATCGAGATAAGCAACACTTTCTAGAGAAGACACAAATTATCTGGCATATGCTTTGTTTACAACTTGTATAAACATGCAACCATGTAACTACTAAGTTCTAATTCAATAATCCAAAATGAGTTTTTCTGATTACTGTGATCAATAAGAGGATTTTAATCTTTGCTTGAAAGAACCAGTTGATTGATCACACAAATATAGCAAATGTGTTTCGATAAATCAAACATAAACTTGCTATGTTAATTTAAACAACCAGAAAAATCATTCATGGAGACAACTTAGCAGTATTTTTCATTTCAATTGAACAGATAATTGACACCAGAGAAAATGCAGCAACATCAACTAAATCTCATAAATACCTCCATTGTGAAAATCATGCAACAATAGCCTCTGGTTTGATAATTTTATTCTACTATATCTACTTTGTAGTGTATCAAAAATCTAATGTTCGGTTCCTATTAACAACTACAACATGCTTATTTATACACCAACATAATCAAAATAAAATATTATGTCGGCCCTCCACAAGATTCGGGCACAATCCAAGTCGGCTAGCAATGGTCTCCAAGCATTCAACATGTCGGCCACAAGATTTTGAGATTCTGTTTTCACCAGTGAGTAGTTGGTGAGACACCCATATCATCCTGTCGAAGGCAATTCATTCGCTTATCGCTCCGCTTGCATCCCTGTTTTAGTTGCATTCACCGTAGCTACCCGTTAGTCATATCGAGATCAAATAATGTTCCTTTGTTTGCACTCTGCTTCGCTATAACCCATAGGTATCGCGGAGACCTCACACAGAATGTATTAAGTTTCACTAAGAGCCCATACTATTTTCATAGTCGCCAAGACACAGGGAGAGTCATACCGAAAAGCATACATGTTTTTTCCACTATTGCCGTGACCAGACCATTGTTACGCTGAACATAAGAAGTATCGCCATAGCCCATTGCTCTTGGGGAGACCAAATAGTGAAACACATAAGTCACAATGAGCCACTCCTGACTCCATTCAACTTTTCCAAGACCGCAAGATTCTCTCACTGAAAGGACACCCAATGTGCCCGCCAAGACCCAAGCCTTTCGCCATGACCTCCTGCCACAAACACATGCCTTTGCCAATTTCCTATGTCACCGAGAAAGATATAAAGTTCTGCCGAAAGTATATTCAAAGAGAAACTATGTGTAAGGTAGGCAAGACTAAAGCTCACTCGCCAAGACCTTACAATGATAGCCATATCCCCCACTGAGCCGCTCCATCCACTGCCAGTCGGTAAAACAAAATGAAATTGCCAGGACATGATGTCGATACCCTAGACCTCTGCCGATATGTTCCAAAGTGTAAAAAATGCAAACGTGGATGAAATCTATGGGGCAGAAGGGGCAGAATGCGGATAAAGCACCATGAAAATGATGGAAATGTGGCTTAAGTAAATATCACATAGATACTCAGGGGATATGAGGATATGAAAAATAATCATCAGATTTTGATAGTTTCAACATTGGCTTTGTCTGGGGATGAATGATAGTCAGATCATTGCAAGGATCCAGAATCCTTGGGAGAGTAGGCCAGATAGAGAAATAACCAATGAGCAGTAATGGAATGAATGGTAATGGAAATGAATGCAAAGTGAATGCAAGATGGAGGTCAATGGAAAATGGGAGTGAAATGGAGGTGGATGAAAACTTAAAACAACTATGCATGGAAAATAACTTTTAAGAGGATAGACAAGAGTTGTCCATGCACTGGTAACCCTTAATCCTCTGTGTTGCTTAAGAGAAGAAAAGCTTCAAGAATTTCCCATGAACAGGTAATTCCTGATCTTCACCAGCCATGTTCTGTAGATAATATGAGTCTTCACCCCTTTTTCCAACAACAACAAAAGGTCCCAGCCACAAGGCTTCAAATTTGCCATGCTTGCCTTTCTCCTGGCACCTTGCATTCCACATCAACACCAAATCATTTTCTTCAAATTTTCTATTCTTTGCCTTCTTGTCAAATAGATACTTCATCTGTGCCTATAACTTTATGTTTTGATTTTGGGCCTCCCTCCTTACTTCATCAAGTTTAGCAAGCTGCTCCATCCTATCTTCCATGGGTTCAAGAACTTCCAAATCTTCCTGTAAAACAAACTTGTAAACTGGTAACAAATTCTACAACGACATCCTAGCCTGTGCTCCATACACTAATTCAAATGGAGATTTTCCAATTTCCTTTTTCACAGTGATTCTATCAACCCACATAGCTAGTTTTAACTTGGAATCCCAAGCCTTCTTATTCTTTCCCAGCATCCTCTTTATAATCTTCAAGAGACTCTTATTGCTGGACTCTGCTTGACCATTGGCTTGTGGATGATAAGGAGCTACATAAGAAATGGTAATTCCATACTTATCACAAAAGCTTTTGAATTCATCTGACCTGAAGCACATCCCATTATCAGTGATTATCCTCAATGGTGTACCAAATCTGGTGATAACGTTGTCCATCAAGAAATTTGTTACAACCTTACTTGTATCCTACTTGGTTGGGATCGCCTCCACCTATTTTGTAAAATAATTAGTGGCAACTAATATCCACCTATGTCCTCCACTTGAATTCTCCTATATATCTCCAATGAAATCAATTCGCCATTGATGAAAAGGGGCATCAGCCAGCAGAGGTCAAAGTGGCAAAGCACCCCGATACTTCAATCTTCCAGAAAACTTTTGGCAAGCTTCACATTTTCTCACATGTGTGAAAGAATCATTAAAAACCTTTGGCCAAAAATATCCAGCCCTGAGAATTTTGTGTGCAATTTTCTTTGCTAAATAATGACCTCCACAAACTCCTTCATGCATTTCCTTCAAAACATGCTTAGCCTATGACTCATCCAAACATAACAACAATATGTCATCTTTGTTTTTCCAAAATAGATCGCCATCCATAAAAACATATTTGGATGCCTGCAACTTCAAAGTTCTCCTTTGGCTATCACTTAATCCATCTGGACATTTCATATATTTAAGATAATGCATAACATCAGTATACCAGGGAGTGTGTTCAATGCTCACAACTGCAGTCCCTTCTTCAACATTGCAGATCTGATTTGCCTCAATATTAGTTTCTGCCATCAGCTTAGCCAAGCCTTGGCCTCTTACCAACTTAGTAATCTGTATATCCATGTCAAATTCTTGAATCTTGTTGATCCATCTGCATCTTTTCCATGTAACTTTAGATTGTGTTAAAATTTCTTTGACAGCAGCATGAGGGACAAAAGCAACTATTTTTGCTCCCACCAGATATGGCCTGAAAGCTTTTACAACCTTTACCAATGCAAATGCTTGTTTCTCCATTATGTCATATTTTAATTCAGACCCTTGTAATGATTTACTTTAAAGAAAGATACAGGTTGTTCATAACCATCATTATTCTTTTGTAACATAACAACAACAATAGTATGCATTGAGGCAAATGAAAAAATTTGAAAAGGCTTTTAAAAATTGGAGATTTAAGAATAGGAGCCTCTTTGATAGCCCTTTTAATAGACATGAAAGAATCCAAAGCTTCAGCAGTCCAATCCATTTTCTGTCCTTTATTTAACATCTTTGACATGGGCTTGATGATCTCAACAAAATTAGAAACAAATCTCCTAACAAAATTAATTTGTCCAAAGAAAGATTGTATAGCCTTGACAGTTTTGGGAATAAGAACCTTATCAATAGCTTCAACCCTCTTAGGATCTATTCTAATTCCCTATTTTGAAACAATATGCCCCAAGAGCTTACCCTCTATGACTACAAAATGACATTTCTTTGGATTTAAACTAATACCATATTCAAGAGCTTTGATAAATACCTTTTCAAGATGTTGCACATGATCTTTAGCCTTCTTCGAGTAAGTAGTCAAGTCATCTTGATACACCACCATGATAATGTTAATCAAATCAGCAAATGCAACATCTATGGCTCTTTGGAAAGTCGCTCCAACATTGGTGAGACCAAATAGAATTATTATGTACACATATGTTCCCCAAGGAGTAGTGAATGATGTCTTGTATTGCTCAGATTCCTTGACTTTGACCTAATTGTATCCAGAAAACCCATCCATCATGGAAAATAGCTCACAGCCTGTCACCTTATGTAATATTGCTTCCATGTTAGGTAGAGGATACTTATCCTTGAGAGAAGCCATGTTCAGATTTCTAAAGTCCACACATAATTTGATGTCACCATTTTTCTTTCTCACAGGAACCAGATTAGAAACCCACATTGAATGTTTGATTGGTTTGATAATTCCTCCATCTCTGAGCTTTGTCAGTTCTTCTTACATTTTAGGCTCCAATGTTGGATTTATAAGTCTTTGCTTCTATCTGAAAGGCTTAGCGTCTGGCTTCAGTGGTATTTCATGCTGAAATAAATCTTCTCTATATGCTTTCATATCTTCATATGACCAATCAAAAACATGTTTGTACTTTCTCAGCAACTCTATCAGCATTCTTCTAATTGTGGGGCTGATCTTCTTTCCAATGTATACCTTTCTTGGTGCTATTTCAGTCCCCAAGTTAATCTCTTCAATATCTTCCTTTCTGACTGGTGTTTGCTTCATTAGAGATCTATCATTTCCATCATACACCCTTTCTAGTGCCACTAATCCTTTAGGAAGCTTGTTTGTTTTGAGCTGTAAGATTTCCTTGCCAAACACAGCTTGTTTCCCATCTACTTCCTCAACAAAAGCATTGAAATCAATTTCCTGAGCTTCTTATTGATCAATACAATTGAGGAATTTCAAAAGGTCAGTATCATCATTGAAGACCTGCCAATTATAAACATTATCAGGAACAGCAGGCTTTGTCTTGAACTCAATCTGTGATACTCCAGCCAATGTGATATCATCCTTCTTTAGCACCACATTTGCTGAAAAAATAGCCATTATGTTCTTTGATCTGTCAATCCACTCAATTGAGAATGCATCAAATAATTCAATGGTATCCCATACAACATTCCTATACTATTTTAATATTTTGTGTTTTACTGCATATTTTGATTTAATTTGCGAAACAACCAACTCAGAATCACCCAAAACAGCCAGCAATTTAATCTTGTGTTTCACGGCTATGTTTAAGCCTGTCAATAAAGCTCCATATTCTACCACATTGTTTGTACATTCAAATTCTAACAGAAAATAATATTTAAAAGTAATACCTCCATGCGAAACAAATACAATCCCAGCTCCATTACCTTCTTGGTTGCAGGCTTCATCAAAATACATCTTCCAAACACCATTGCAATTCTGTGCAATATGTTTTTTGATTGGATCACTATTAATTAATTCTGGCTGAGCTGGTTCTATTTTAAAACTTCCCATATCAATATCACAAAAAAAATTAATTTGATCCTATGGTACACATGCAACAAGCTGATTCATTCTTGGCTCTCTGTATAAATTCACATCTTGACCATTCACTGGAATAGTAGCATAAGACAAATCAAACTGGACATTTCCTCCAACTGTTGCTGTCCATTGTATTGACAAAAGCATACCAAACCGCGGAGGAGTGTCAATCACTGTGATATCTATATTATAAGCCACCTGTGGATAAGTAGCCAGCTTGACTTCAACATCTTTCATAATACCAACCACAGGAATAGGTTTGTTATCCATTGCATAACACTTGCCTCCAGTGATATCAACCCACATACCAAGTTTTTTCATAACTCCAACAGGCATTATGTTTATAGCAGCACAAAAATATATCATGCAGTTCCTTAACAATTTGTTATTAACAAGCAACGTAGTAAAAAAGGGATCAACTTGAGGAGGAATTGATAATATATCACTCAAGCAAACTTCAGAATTATTCATCTTCTCCTACCTATTGATTGCTTTAACAATTATTTCATTTTCAGCATTCACATGTTCTCCATTTGTTATCAATTGAACAGCAGTATCCCTATACTCTTTAATTTTCATCATCTCAAGAAGTGGAACAGACATTTTTACCTGGGACAATGCCTGAGTGAAATCAAAAGAGGAACTCTCCACCTTGGCAGTCTTCTTTAATTCTGGCACTTCTCTCTTGTTTTCTTCTTTTTCTTTTTTACTGGACTGGTCAGGCATCTGTATTTCTTTATTTAATTCCTTTACTTCCTCCTTTTGGCCTGGTTTCTGTTCAGTTTTACCATGCTGCTTATTCTCTAGCCTCTTTACAGTTTCTTGTGTTGCATTTTGATCTTTTATAAAAATTCACCTAGGAACCCCATCTTGCTCATTTATTTTTCTATTTCTCAAACAGTATTGACTTTTAGCTTTCTCAACTGCAGCAATAGTGATCCTTTCTATTTCATCCTCAGTAAGTCTCCTCACATTACATTGAGCAGGCGCTGCAACAAGATGTGGCTCTGTGTAATCTTCATTAGAATCATAAAAAAATATGTTGCTCAGCCATATGGACATTATACTTCTGATTAGAGACATCATATTCATAACCTTCATCCTCTGAAGATGAATTTCTTTCCTCAACATGGTGAAAAAAATTTGAAGTCAGATACACCTTGTGATCTTCTCCATCATTCTCCATCAACATTCCCTCTTCATGCATCCTTTGAGCTACAACACAATAGTCTGGAGAGTGTGGCTGATTACAAACTTCACAAAAGTAATTATTACTCACCATGTAAGTCCCTTTCTTGCTTAATGGATCTGGAGTTTCTTTATTTCTAGGCCTAGATGCCATAGGTTTCCCATCTTTCCAATCTATATTGTAAGGCATATCATGCAACCTCGACCTTTTATTTCTGTTCTCACTTCTATATGTATTCTCTTATCTGTACTAATAATTATTGTTTTACTGAGGAGGCCTTGGGTTGTCTCTTTTATTAGTTATACCAGTAGCCTTCCTATTGTTTTCAATTATCAGTGCTATCTTCTGTGCTTCAACCAAATCTCTTGGGGATCTACTTCTTAGTTCATACCCAATATTAGGATCAAATGCATTTAAATAAACACTCAGTGCAACAGAATCTGGCAACCTTGATCCAGGAGGTACTTTAGTATGCAACTTGTTGAATTTTTTGTTGAAATCATAGATTGAATCATTCTGATTTTTTTGAATTCTTATTAATTCATGAAGAGCCGCATATGGAGCATTTTGATTCCCATATTGCTCTAAGAGTTTGTCTTGAACTACTTGGAGAGAATTAATTGAGAATGTTGGAAAGCTGTTGAACCAATCCCTAACAT
Source organism: Sequoia sempervirens (assembly GCA_007258455.2). Classification (NCBI taxonomy): domain Eukaryota; kingdom Viridiplantae; phylum Streptophyta; class Pinopsida; order Cupressales; family Cupressaceae; genus Sequoia; species Sequoia sempervirens. The sequence continues at coordinate 12,228 of VDFB02011049.1, forward strand.
CTTCAAGAAGTGACATCATGAATAGTTTCATGTGTAAATCTTCATAAGGCATATCTATGTCCTGAATGAAAATATTAAAACTCCTTAAATGTTCTTCAGCTATGATTGCATTACTTCCTATAAATTTGGGCACCATATTCCTCCAACTGCCATCCATAGGGTAAGGATACAACTAAAAACCAGCTAAATCAAACTGTTTGATCATGGTTGCATGCTGGTGAGGGGCAGGCTTAGGAAAATGTTGATACTAAGGCATCTGATTATTATACTGTGCATTATGAGGTGGAATATACTGCTGACCAGGAGGTGGATACATACCCAGATGCTGTGTGGGAATGTGAGGTGGACGATTTGGCTATTTGTAATGATTCCCAACCTGATTTTGAGGAGCATTTTGTTGATTGGAGGGCCCTACGCAGTAATCACCCTGCTTGTGAGGTGGGAAATACTTTGGGCCACCAGATGTCTGATCAGCAATTTGGGATTTCTATAATTCAGCCTCCAATTTCTTTATCTTCTTCTCTTGCTGTTCCAACTGTGCTTTTACTTCATCAAAAACTGAGAGCTCATGGTTTCTTTCTGCCTCTTGTTTAGCTTCAAACTCAGCCTATTTCTGAGAATCATAAAAAGGATTTCTTTGGTCTTCAGGAGTGCGAAGTTTTGTACTTGAATCATCTCTCCATGTATCATAGCAATTATCTATTTCACAATGTGATCTGGGTGCTTTTACCTTTGTTTGTTATGCACATGTCTTCATTTATTCTTTTTCCCTTATCAGCTCTGTCATCTTTATGTGTCCACTTACTGCCACCAGCAGGAGCTCCAGTATGACCTCCCCTGTACTGAGATCTTCTTCCATTCATGATGAACAACTACAAAAATTTATGTCAGAGTCGCCACTCACTTTTGTCAAAAGTGAGAAAATATTTAATGCTTCTTATTCCCAGGGGAGTCTGTGCAAGATTTTTGACTCTATGTTTCAAGCTTTGATTCTGATTGTTCCCCAGCAGAGTCGCCAATTTGTTAGCTCTCAAAAATGCATGTTTTAACCACAAAAGGGTGCCAAGTTTTCATGACGTTTCAGGGTAACAGAACAAGGTTTGAAATAATCAAACCTTCTACTCTTTAGGTGCTGCAAGACCAAGGCGGGTGTACCTCTATGAATAATGCAGACTTAACTCGTAATTAATCCTATTACAACATTTGCTCACAATGGCACATGGGAGTGAACAGATGACATCTAACTTGAGAATTGTGACAATAATCTGATTTAAGTCCTAGATACTCAATTAAAAGAAACTGAATGAAGTGCAGAGACTAGTGCTTGTTGGGTATGCAGAGTCAAATGAGATCGAGATAAGCAACACTTTCTGGAGAAGACACAAATTATCTGGCATATGCTTTGTTTACAACTTGTATAAACATGCAACCATGTAACTACTAAGTTCTACTTCAATAATCCAAAATGAGTTTCTCTGATTACTGTGATCAATAAGAGGATTTTAATGTTTGCTTGAAAGAACCAATTGATTGATCACACAAATACAATAAATGTATATCGATAAATCAAACATAAACTTGCTATGTTAATTTAAACAGCTAGAAAAATCATTCATGGAGACAACTTAGCAGTATTTTTCATTTCAATTGAACAGATAATTGACACTAGAGAAAATGCAACAACATCAACTGAATCTCATAAATACCTCCATTGTGAAAATCATGCAACAATAGCCTCTAGTTTGATAATTTTATTCTACTATATCTACTTTGCAGTGTATCAAAAATCTAATGTTCAGTTCCTATTAACAACTACAACATGCTTATTTATACACCAGCATAATCAAAATAAAATATTATGTCGGCCCTCCACAAGATTCTGGCACAATCCAAGTTGGTTAGCAACGATCTCCAAGCATTCAACATGTCGGCCACAAGATTTTGAAATTATGTTTTCACCAGTGAGCAGTCGGTGACACCCATATCATCATGTCGAAGGCAATTCATTCGCTTATCAGTCCACTTGCATCCTTGTTTTAATCGCATTCACCGTAGCTACCCATTAGTCATATCGAGATCAAATAATGTTCCTTTGTTTGCACTTTGCTTCGCTATAACCCATAGGTATCGCGGAGAGCTCACACAGAATGTATTAAGTTTCACCGAGAGCCCATACTATTTTCATAGTCGCCAAGACATAGGCAGTCATACCGAAAAGCATACATATTTTGTCCACTGTCGCCATGGCCAAACCATCGTTACGCCGAACATAATAAGTATCGCCATAGCCCATTGCTCTCAGGGAGACCAAATACCGAACCACATAAGTCACAACGAGCCACTCCTGACTCCATTCAACTTCGCCAAGACCGCAAGATTCTCTCACCAAAAGGACACCCAATCTGCCCACCAAGACCTAAGCCTTTCGCCATGACCTCATGCTGCAAACACATGCCTTTGCCAATGTCCTATGTCGCCGAGACATATAAAGTTCTACCTAAAGTATATTCAAAGAGAAACTATGTGTAAGGTCGGCGAGACCGAAGGTGACTCGCCAAGACCTTACAATGATAGCCATATCCCCCACCGAGCTGCTCCATCCACTACTGGTCAGTAAAACAAAATGAAATCACCAGGACATGATCCCGATACCCCAAACCTTTGCCGATACGTTCCAAAGTGTAAAAAATGCAAATGTGGATGAAATCTATGGGGCAGAAGGGGAAAAATGTGGATAAAGCACCATGAAAATGATGGAAATGTGGCTTAAGTAAATATCACATAGAGACTCAGGGGATATGAGGATATGAAAAATAATCATCAGATTTTGATAGTTTCAACAGAGTTAATGCCACTTGGGTCAAGAAAAAGGACATGTAAGAGCTATAAATGCCATATTGGAGGACAAGTCCTTTTGAGAGGGATATTTCAAATTGGTGGAATACTCCAAAGAGATGCCACATTTGAATGAAAATAGAAGAATTAATAAATCAAACAAATTGATTTATATGTGCAAGTTGCAAAAGCTAGAGGATTTGAGGATTAGTGTTAGAGTTAATCAAGATTTAATTAACTTTAGATGGAATTAGTTGATATGACATTTGATTTAGATTTTTAGATTTATTTAAATCAAATGAGAGGAATAATGAACATTAGTATCTTAATTAAATAAAGTTTGATTTATTCAATTAAGTGAAGAACATTAGATTTAAATCAAATAAAGGTTAATTTATTCAATTTAAAGGAGATGACTTTAGGATTTAATTGAATAAAATGATTTATTTAATCAAAAGAGGAATATTAGGATTTGATTAGATAAAATTGATTTATTTAACCAAAGAGGAATTATGATTTAATCAAATAAAGTTGATTTATTTAATTAACAGAGGAATCTTGATGAATTAATTAAATAAGGATTATTCAATTAGTTGGTTAGTAAAGAAGTGATTCAAGGAGAATTGAAGTTAGTAAATTAGGATCAGGTGCACGATATCAATCAGGATAATTTGAATGTCTACAGTTCCTACTTGTAAGTCCCTATGAGCAAATTTCATGTCTTCCCATTCTTACATTCAAAGGCTTAAATGAGGAAGGAGATACCAAATTGGATTCAGATGGGGGAATATATTGATTGTATGGAGGTGGCAGAGGATGAGATGGATCAAGTGGTGGATTAGTGAATTGTTGGTATTGATTGGGGTATTATTGTTGTTGTGATGGGGGAGGTTGATAATATGATGATGAAGTGGGTTGATATTTTTTAGGGAACTTGTGGAGCACCTCCATATGATGAATATGGTTGAGATGGAGGGGGTTGGTAACATGATTGATTGGATTGGTAATTGTAAGTTTGGTGTTGTAGTTGATGCAGTGGTTATTGAGGATGGGATTGATGTTGGAGTGGATTAGATTAGGATTGATGTGGGTTAGTATATGTTTGATGTTGTGGTTGTTGATGTAAATAGTATTGATAGGTAGGAATCAATGAAGTGTATTATTTTCATGGAGTAGTAGGAGGTGGAGGTGGAGGTGGTTGATGATACACGTCCTACATAGAAGGATCCATGAAAGATGATGAGGTGGGATGTTGATGATAACATGGTGAGAAATAATGAGGTGGTGGATTAGGATATGAGTGCGGTAGTTGTGGTTGATGCTAGGATGAGGGATTACCTTGGGATTGCTATGAGGTTGGGATGGTGGGGAAAAAGGAGGAATGGGGATTGAATTTTGGAGTTTGGTTTATAGGAGGTGGAACTTGGGATGAAGATGGAATGGATGTATGAGAGGTTTTATAAACCTATTGTGTTGGTATGAGAGAAACATGAGGAGATTTGAATGCTAAAGCATTAGAAGAACTGGCCCTAGCATTTCCTAAATTTGAAGTATGAGTGAATGTTTGCAAAGGTTGATTTTGGATATTTTGTGGGATAAAGTTTTGTAGATGGTACAGATGTTGGTCCCTGAGCATTACTAGAGTCTAGTCCATCTCCCATAATAGAAATTCAAAGAGAAGAATGTGGGATACCATGAGTTCTCTAGAGGGGTTTGGGGAGCTTGAGAGTGTGGGGGAGGCTGAGGGACTTGAGAGGTTTGAGGACCTTGAGGTATTGCAGGTCTAGCTGAACCCAACTACTATGTCATATCGAACCGAGGTGGAGCTTTGGTTCCTTGCATGACTAACATATAAATATTTTTTTTAAATGCATAAGTTGATGTTATGATCAATCATTTGCACATTAGTTGGATTGCTAAGATAATTTTCTAGATATAAGATTGTTGGGATCATCCCTGAGAGGGAAAATTAGGAGGATAATGAAACTAATGAGACTGCTATTTCTATTGTTCCATAAGTCTCTTAGCTTTCCATCGAGTGACAACAGACATGAAAATGTTAATAGATAATGAAGATGATGTGAAGCCCAAGGACAAGGCTAAATGATGATGGTCAGATGATTGATTGGGTTGATGTAGGATGATAAATTAGATGATTGATTGATGTAGTGCTCCAATTAAATTTGAGAACTTGATTTGGTGACAATTTGATCGATTGTTACTTGAGGTAGTCTTAAGTTCTCAAGAAAGGTAGATTATGATGATGATAGGATAGTACTTGAGATGAGAAACATTCTCAAGCATGAGGGATGACTATAGATTGAACTAACCTCTCACTCAAGGCAAGTTTATTTGGCCAATGATGATTACTAACTCAAGATGAACTAGGTTCACTAAGAAATTGTAAACATGGCAATGGAGATTGGTTGATTGATTGATTTGGATGCAAAAGTTCTCAAGTTTATGTTTAGGAGGCTAGATTGTAATGTTTGACGATGAGGATGATGATTAGACACATCTAGGGATGTCCTTATGTGATTAGGAAGATGATTTTATGACTTTTGGAAAATGTAACTAGATGAAAATGGATTATATGGAAGATTGCGAGGTGATAACAAAATTTGATCATGGAATCAAAATTAGAACATGAGGGGATATCATTGGTCAAATGGATTCACTCTCAATTTTTTATATTGGAAATAGATCCGCCTATGAAAGAACTAGATCCACCTATGGATAGAGTGCAAAAACCTATACACAACTATCTCTAAGTAAAGCACAACCACCTATTAAGAAACAAATTTGCATATGAAGGGTGATCAAGTTGAATCAATATATCTACATATGAAGGTAGTAGAGTCACCTATGGATAGCTTGTGGATCCACCTTTGAAGGAGAGGGCCTACCTATGAAGAGTGACTAGGGTGGACAACATATCCACTTATAAATATAGTGGAGTTGCCTATGGATAAAGTGAATTAGCCTTTGAAGGAGCAACTTCGTCGATGAAGGATGGATGGACTAGATAGTGAAAACACAACCACCTTTAAAAAATTGTAGCCACCTAAGGACATAGCAGAATCACCTCTAAACAAGTCATATCCACCTATGGATGACCAATTGGATTGACTAGAAAATAGATGCAAAACCACCTCTGAGCAAGGGAGAGCCACCGATGGACACAATGGAGCTACCTTTAAGTAAAGTGGATTTGTCTAAGGATAGGGGAATGACACTACAACAAAGGAAATTGACTAAGATGAAAAAAAAACATTGGTATGCACAAGTAGACATGGGCCAGGTAACACAAACCTAGATTAGTTAGGTGAGTGTGTTAACCTACCATAGGCCCACCGTCCTTGCAACTAATATCTCTATATTCATGAAAAGCGTCACTCAATGAGAGTCGATAGATAGGGATCCAATGGAAAAGGTCTAAAGCAACAACATGCTCACATTCTCCCTTTCTTTGGATGTCTTGATACCTTCCCCGAAGAGTTCCTACCTATACTCAAGGTGATACACAGTGAGTAGCTTTGGGTATGATACTATACCCTACACTACAATAGGCAATGTCTGAAAGATCTTATGCCAAGCTGATACAAGCTCTCTAGTCCATCATAAAAACAATAGGAGGGTGCATGAGGTACATTCGTGAACACTATCCCATCATAAGTGTGGGTTGGTAACATTAGTTAATCTGCTTGAACCAACCCTACATGCCTAACATGAAGTCACTTGTTATGAATGCTTCCCTAGACACAACACAACTAGATTGTGGTACAATTTTTTTTTCCCCCTTTCTATACCTCTTTGGTTCATGTGGTTGAGGTCTTCCCTTAAGGTGATGAAATCCCTAAGCATACATCCTAAAGGGAAGGATATGCTAGGAATTTCTAATCCCCAATCTCACATGTAGCGCAATGGGAGAGTATATGCATAGGCTAGCACTCTTGAGTGGACTCACAAGTTGACTTGGATTGATTCCTAATTTCTATTACCTAGGCTTACATGTAGCACAAGGGGAGAGAATACACCAATGAACAACCCTAAACATAGCAAAAAATTAATTGGCCATTTAACAAAATTGAAGTGTGCCTAGCTAGTGTGAAAAATACTTAAACATGTATTTGACCGATCGTCCTACAAAAAATGAGTTAGTGGTTTGAACATGTCAGTCTTCTACAATCAGAGTTGTAATTGGATACAAAGGACTCATAAGCATCAACAAACAAGTTAGTGGATTAGTGATAAGATGGCAAAAAAATAAAATGTAGGAAAAGTTACCAGTAAGACCACCTATGCATAGAGCATAATTTCCCTTGAAGAGTATACATTCACCTCTAAAGGATCAGAACAACCTATCAAACATAGTCACCTCTAAAGATTCAAGTCTACTTATCAAGGGGTTAGGTTCACTTATGTACAATTAAGATCCACCTATCTAGGACCCAAAGGTGTCTTCCTACAAATTAACTTGTGTAGAAGTCATATATGTCCCTGAGTCAATTGCATCTCCTTGTGTAGAAAAAAAATCACTTCTAAAGGATTTTAGTACTGGAGGGGGTTAGAGCTGAAGTGCATCCACACATGAAGGTGTTAGAACTACCCCTGATTTAGGCATGTCCACTTGTGTAGTGGATTCGCCTCTAAAGCTAAAACTTGCAACTTGCAAAACAACAAAAACTACTACTACAGATTAAAGAGCCCACGATGTGGGCCCCACTGAGTGTGCTAGAAATGTGTATAGTGATTTCTACTTATTGAAAACACAAGGAAATGCAATTAACCAAGCAAAAGTAAAAAATAATACCAACACTTAGATTAGCGACAAGATGAAGCTCAAACTTGCACCAAGTAGCACAAAAATAGCCTTAAGATTAAGCTTGTTGATGTGATTAACCCTTTGGTTCAATGCTATGTGTACTCCATATGGATTATGATATCATAACACCTTGTTTTAACTCAATTTTTATCACAAAATGGTTGGATTTGGCTATGGTTGCATGAGGGTTGAAAGCTTGAGAGTTGATTGCATGAGATAGATGGGAAAATGACTGTTAATCATTTAAAAGGGGGGAGATGATTGGATAGTGGAGATGGAGTCTTAGGAATATCAAGGGTTGAGATGCCTTGAGACATCTCAACTCTTGAGGTGATGACAAGTGTCATCATGTGGGTGAATGAGACAAGAGTACTTGGAAGTACCATTGGGAAGGGAGGAAATCTCCTCAGAAAGGAGTTTCTTGTCCAACCTTCCCAAATCATGGGAATGATGTGAAAAGAGGGAATTAAAAATTCCCCTATAATCCTCATGGGGATGGGAGAGGAATTAAAAATTCCTCCAAAAGGCTTGGGTGAATAAAATTGAATTTAAAATTCTATTTGGGTATGGGTAGTATCTAGTAAGGGGTTGACTAAGGGGTTGATTAGGATAGTTAATCAATGGATTAGGTTGTGAAAATAATAACAAGCACTTGAGAGAGAAATGGTGAGATCTTTAGAGGATTCAATTGAAGTGAATTTTTTTTTCTAAACTAAGGCTAAGAAAGAGAACTTGTTCTTACAAAAAGATCTCTTTGGTCTTGGAATGGTGTTGTAGTGGAATTTTCAAGAGAGGGGGATATTAGTCAAGGGATTACCCAAAGATTAGATATATGCAAAAGTTTTTTATCCAAAAGGAATAAGAGGGGATTGTTGGATCACATTCACATGCAAAGAGTATTGCTTTTCTAGGTAAGTACTATAGCAAGTGGTAAAGATAAGTAAGTAGGGAATTGAAAATTTAAATTCAAACAAAGTATGAAATCTAGGCATCACATGGGTATTTGCATGTCATGCTCATGTCTTGGAAAAATTGTCCTGTATTTGAAATATGTTCCTAGAATAGAATCAAGAACAATATTATATTAAATTTTTTTGTAAAGGCTTGGTGAAGGAGATGGGCCAAGATTTAGGCTAAAATGAACCTAAAACATGCTACAAGAATGGATGTCAAAATAGGTTTAAAACACAACATGAAATTATGAGGGTGCATAAATTTTTTTCCCCACACACTTGGTGGTAACATTGGCATTAGAATCACAATGCATATTTTAGGAAGTATACACCTAGATTTCTCTATCATATTCCCAATCTATTATCGGGTTTTTTCACATCTCAATTTGTGGTGGGATCTTTTTTCTTTCCCTTCTAATTGGATTTTTCTATTACAACTTTTTTTTTGAAAGACTAGAGCCTTAAATTGATTAAATTTGTGATGCTTATATTATTAGGGTTCACCTCTTGGCCAGTGACTATTATGTCTTTGGCTTCTCAGTCCAAATTTCCATTGTGCTACCTTCTTTGGTCCTTCAAATGCTCACAGTCTTGTCCATAGGCACAATTTTCTTAGCACTAGATTCAAATTATTTTTTCTCTCTTTCATATGATTTTTCCTTATCTATAGAGTTTATTTTTTGGGGATATAATCCCCTATCCTACTTATAATACTAGACTTTTGGATTTTTTCAGATAAGTGATTCCTTTCCAACTCTAAAAATCAAGAAAGTGTGTTATCTATTCTCATATGAATATTGATTGTAATTTTTATTTAACTAAAAGGTTCAATGTGCTTTCATTTGTTTAATTTTAGATTCACTCTCAAGTTGAGAAGGTGACATGGGAATTCTAGCACTTATGATATTTTCTCAACCATTTGGGGAGCATCCTATACATAATGAGCTGAGTGTTTCCAAATGGTAAAGAGTCACAACATATCTCTAGTTGTTCACAAACATAGTTGTAATTATTTCACCATCCATGTCCATTTCTTGTCACTATCGATGAAGTGTAGATGAAATGTTCCCCTCATGGGAAGGTATCTAGCATGAAGTAGGTTGTTGTCATGAACTTTCCTTTTGTTATTAATCTACATATTAAAAATTGTTACTAGTGTTAAATCTATCACCAAGTTAGGGTATTTTCATACCCTTTGTTCTACATGATTAGTTGACATCTCACAATGAATAAATGGCCTCAACTATACTTTATAAACATGTTCAATAGATAGTTAATATAAACTTTATAATATACATTTTAAAATTGTAAATACTCACCAACCACTTTTTACTATAAACCTTCTGAAATTTTGTTCTTACATTTTTAAACAATGATTTACATTTTCCTTACTATTCTATGATTCATTAGTATCTTGCTATGTACATTGTTTGTTAATAAATGATAGATACACCTAATTACATATATGTTTTTAAAAAATGATTTACACTAATGAAATAATTGTTTTCCATACTTTTCTATATTGATTCATTAGTATTTTACTATGTGCATTCTTTTTTTAATAAATGATAGATACACCTAATTGCCTTACATTTTTAAACAATCGTTTACATTAATAAATAATTGTTTTCCATACTCTTATATGATTCATTAGTATTTTGCTATGTGCATTCTTTATAATAAATGATGGATACACCTAATTGCCTTTCCCATCCACCTATACACCTAATTGCCTTTCCCATGCACCTATGGATGCAGTTAGTAGCCGTTGAAATAAATAAAAGCTGTTATATAAAATTTAATTAGGCGTGAACAGCTCTCCCGTCATCTCTCCCACTGCAGTCGTTTGGTAGGTGTTTGCAAAGGATTTTTTTAAATAGATAATAGACCGCACGCTAAGTCCCATAAGATTGCTAATGAACAACAATACATACAATGACTTTGCTCATAAAACAATAATATAGAACGCCCCGTGCTTGGCGAGCCCTTGAAGTTGCAGTCCGCGCTGAGATTCTGAGATCACTATGTGTAAATCATATCTTTTAGGTTCAAATCATGACAAAATGAAGAAAGTACTTATATAGAATATGGCCAGGGGAGAAGATAAAACGTCGTTATGAGGAGAGTATTGAGTACGTTTATTGAAAAGCACTTCCATTCATACAACTTTCATGAAATATACTTTTCTAACTGTATTCCACCACGCTTATCAATCATCCAACAGTAAGCAAAATTTGCGAGCCTTCACAAGTAGCTGTTGCTGAGATGTGTTTGAAGAAGATATTATCTGAGAACTTAGAGCTTTAAAGCCTACTTTTCCTATTCTTAGCTTACTACTAAATATAAAGTAGCTCTAGACCACAGAAAAAGGAGCCAAAAAAGGATACTTTCCCGAACAAAAAGAAAGAATAGAAGTCTCAAGTGTTTGGAATAACAATTATCAATAGAAATATCTCAGTTTATCGTTTTGCATTGCTCTCAAACATTGAAAAAAAGAACATTGTAGCTGAGAGAAAACGACGGGAGTGTCTATCGAACATTAAGATTGAGATTGAAATTTGATAAGATATAATTATGAGGCGGATTTTATACGTGTTTGGAGATACACCCACGTACTTGAATAGAGCAATGACTGTTCCATTTTTTGTTACTTGTCTGCCTTGCAAATCTCCATCCATCAATTCACAGAGAAGGACAGAACTGTTTATCGTTAATTACCCAAGTTTAAAAATGTCCACTCAAGGACATGAAAGCTTTGTCGGGCTTCATAATTTGCCGTAGGAGAGGAGAAGATATCCCAAGATATCATATTTTGATTATGTTTTTGACAGTTCAGTTATCAAAATATAACGGCACATTAATGATTGTAGGTCTATTAATTTTTATTTAAGACCGTATATTTAGATGAACCACCTAAGCAAACCATATTATTTAAACCAAACCCCATTTCATTTCAGACCATGTATTCTCTACCCCCTCTTTATATAAATTTGTGTTGATGGGCAAACCCCATTTTAGGCCATGTATTCTCTACCCCCTCTTTATATAAATTTGTGTTATGGGCAGATACATTTACAGTAAGACAGTATACCTGTCAATCTCCTAAACAAATTACAGAGTTCTTGGAGATACCGGATTTTTTATTTATTTATTTATTTTTTCTTCTTAGAGTGAGCTGTTTTTTAATTATGAAAGAGGTCAATGACGAGGTTGTTCGTGCCTGCAAACGAGGTAGGGAAGATATGCATGAGAAGGACAAGCCTGAGCAGCAGAAAAAGTCTAGAGCTGATTCATCGAAAATTGAATATCCCGATTTGGAGGAGGATTTTATACAGAATATAGATGAGGGACGTGTATACAGTTTAATGAGAGAACTCATGGAAGAAATAGGGCTCGTAGCCAACCCCCCTGCTCCTCATCCTCCTCCTCCTCCTCCTCCAGTCACTCTTCCATTGGAATGTTCAGCTGAAGTTGCCCGCGCTTTCTGCGACTCCGCGTTATCGTCGACCAGCTGTTCGTCGAAATGTTCAGATCTTTACAGTAATTCTGTTTGCACAGAAGTGGATTCTGCGAAGAGCACAGGGGATTATTATGAGCGAGCAGGAGTTGTAGGAGATTACTCTCCACAAAAGGATTTCCCCGAGTTTTTTGGTGCAGGCGGTGTTATGATAAACGATGGCATGTTTAACTCTTGCAGTTTGAATACTGAATATGGTATGTGGCAAGCGGATGATGTAAGTTCTGGGAGGACTCTTAAAGCAAAGGAGATAAGAAATTGAGCTCTAGGTGTAGAATTTTTTGGGTTTGGTTCTTTTAATGTTTTTTTATGTCTTTTAATGTTTTTTATGTTTTCTTTTGGACATGGTCTAGTTAGACAATTGTGGGTGTCGTCTTCTTTTTGAAAATATTGTACTATCACTTAATCAATCAAATTAAATAGGAATTTTTTGTAAAAAAATAATATGGACAATGTTTATAGATATAAAAGCACTTCTTGTAATGAGATGTAACCTTAAAATATAGTGGGTTCCCTAATCAAGGCATCTTTCGTGGGGTTTCATTTATGTGTTATTGGTTTAAGTCACTTTAATAAATGTTATTCATTTTGAGAATAAGATCAGATCAAATTTTCAAAAATTGTTTAATGACAGTGTAATTTCACTTTAATGTGAGAATGCCATTACACAAATCAATCTTTGTAATATGTTAGTTAACATACAAGACATGCAATAATGTGGAATTTATATTTATATGTAGGAGACAATTTATTAAAAAATTAGCAATTGGATATATAAGTTGAATGGGTTTACCAATAGTTTTGTGATTATAGTAAATCTCTATTAAAGATAGGTAATTTAGCCATAGTCAAATCTTCAATGGAAAAATGGATTCAATATACATTTTTTCAAAGGATAAAAACGTGTATACATGTTTTTAAATTCGCCTATGAAATCTATTAACTTACCTTTGAAACACTCAATGTTTCACTATTTGTGAGAGATTGTATAAAAATAATAAGCAAGCTCTCTACTCTATATTGAAATTGTACAATTAAAATGAAGAAAGATAGGGTTTGATGTATATTACATTTTAAGTTTGTTAGTGCTATTGTTATATCTTTATTCTTGTGCCAAGTAACTAAAACTTTGATATATGAGTAGGTAGTTGCTCACAGATATAGCATAGACAACCCACAATAATTAAGATCATAGGAGGAAGACACATGAACAATATGGACGTTATTTTTATATACCATTGATAATTTGATTTGAAAGCTCTTAAATTCCTTCAATATACAATTACAATATGGAAATTATATTTGTATGCTTTTCAAAATGACTTGGAATCTATTGAATTTCTTAGATATATAATTATAAAACTTTAAGTAGAGTATTGGGGTTTTGATTCTAATTTAAAAAAAATCTAGTTAGTTTTGTTTATCATATTCACCATGAACTTAGATTCTATAAAATTGATTTTGTCATTATATTTTTGATGAAGTATGAACACACACCCCATAAACACAAAACTCTTCCTTGAATACAAAATAAACATGAAGTATTCATTCACACATTGCTGCAATAATATTATAAAAAAAAAAAAAAACCAGATTTCTTCTTGCAACCAAAAGCCCAATTCTATTACAAATTATTTCTCAAACTTTACATCAATCCTTGAGGAATTCAAGGGCTGCAACAAGCCCCAAATGGACTCACTAATAATCAGAAAATTAAAAACTACAGCAACAAATTAAATCTACCCATACATTCTTCAAAACCCTCTCCTACAAATAATGCATAAACAAAGCATAAACAACCTACAATCAACAATCTCTGATGATCAACCTCTTCTATAGCTTCATTTCATGCCTTCAACCTACAATTTCTCAATCTGAAAACCCCTTACAAATATTTTAAAAATCAAATACAATATCATTTGCAATAGCAAATCCAATGGTTTGTAAAACCACTCCTTCCAACTCCTGCAACAACACAGATTCAACACAAATAATTATGCCCATTTGCACCAACAACTTCTGGAGTCTCAATGGCTGCACCACAACCATAAAACCTGCAATAAAATCATTTCCAAAACCCCCCTTGGAGGTATTCCATGCCCTACTTGAGTCTTCCCTGCAAAGCTAAGAAAAACTCCCTCCAACCTGTCTCTCAAAAACTGCCTTCAAATTCCTTTTTTTATTGTTTTTTTAGAATTCTCTAGAATCTCAACTACAACTTAGAAAAATAAATAATATTAATTTTTTTCTCTCCACCACATGTACCCATCTCATGTAGCTACAAAATTAGACCTCAAAATAATAATTAAAACTCATTTAAAATCTACTTACAACAACCCCCTCAAAAATAGGATTTTTTCAACTTTCTTTCCCCCTCTTTGACTCTCAAGAAAAAGAAAGAAGACAAAAATTAGTTTTGTCATCGACTTCTCCAATCCCTAATTTTTAGGGGTAATGATTTTATGTCCCACTCTTCATGCCTCTTCTTGAAATTTAAACAATTAAATTTAATTGTTTTAAAAATTACTTTTCTTATCTTAGGTGCCCACTCTCTCCATCCCTATTTTTTAGGGATTTTTGGAATCTCAAAAATAATATTTTAAATGCAATAGAAAGTCTCCAAAATCCCATGCCAAAATTTCAAATTTTGAATTTCAAACTCCAAATTACCTTCCACACTTTTTCTCTCTCTAGAAATGCAATATTTAAATAAAGACCAATTATTTAATAAAGTATTTTGGCCCCAACATTGCAATTTATTTACCTATTGCATAATTAAAGAAAACCTTAAAAATTTAATACTTTCTTTTTGGTTGATGAGGATAGCCCTTTGACCATGGATGCCCCTGCATCAGACACCCGTGGTAGAAAAGAAATATTTCATGAGCTGCACTTAGAAATATTTATAGAACCTGTGCTTGTCTTGGATCCACCTCTCTTCTTTGTCCACCGTTATTTCTTTGTTCACCAATTTTTGCAACTTCGCAACATTACCCTCTTTCATCTTTACTCCTCTACCCTCTATTGCTGGTTTAATTTCTCCCACTCTTTCCACCATGTCTTCTTCATGAAATTTCTTCATTTCAATGCCTTCTGTAAAACAAAACATTGCTGAAATCTGATTTCTTTTACTCAAAATAGCATTAGTACCATTATCAAGAGACTCATTCTGCTTTCTTCCTAACAAGGAATCATCCTCAGAAATAAAAACATCTTCATGTACATTGTCCTCTAACAAAGATTTACCAAAAAAATTTGCATTTACCTTCACTTTACACTTCCCCAATTTAATTTCATCAAATCGATCTATTGCTGCAATAAAATCCTCTATTTCTACATTCTTATTGTCATCAAAGTAAACACCAAAATCTAATTTTACTTCACTTTTACCTGAAGCCTTCATCTCACCTGAGATTAGCTCATCCCACTCTCTTTCAACTGCTGCCATTTGCATCAATAAATCACCTCCTTTACTTTCTTCTATGTCCTTCAAAGGACACTCTTCAGCTGCAGCTTCATCATAATCACATTCATCTTCACAAAAACATTTATCAAAATTTTTTTTTACCTCTGTATCTCCACTGCTGCAACTTTTTCTTCCCTTTCCATAATTTGATCCCATTCTCTTTCAATCTGAATGAGTAAATCATCCTTCTCAACTTCACAGTTGTTCTTTAAAGAACTCTCTTCCATTGTTGCAATCACTGTAGTCTCATCCTCCATGTCTTCCAATAGGCATCCCTCTTCAGGTTCATCAATCTCTTCATTCTCATACTCTCCTTCTTCCTCAGTGTCGCATGCATGACACTCTGCTGCTTCTTTCTTTCCTACAGTCAAAACATCATTAGAAAGATAAAAATTATCTTCAACTCTTCTCTCCTCTTGTTTCCTCCTTTCAATCTTCTTTCCTGTAGTCAAAACATCATTAGATAGATAAAACTTATCTTCAACTCTTCTCTCCTCTTGTTTCCTCCTTTCAATCTTCTTTCCTGCAGTCAAAACATCATTAGATAGATAAAACTTATCTTCAACTCTTCTCTCCTTCATCCTCACTCTCCTCCCTCGGGTTTAACCCTCTTCTCAACTACTCTTGTAACGCATCAATATGTCTTTCGAGGGCTGCCAGTGCATCTCTTCCACCAACATTTTTGCAACCTCGACCACCTCTGGCACCACCACGCCTACCAGGCATCACTCTTGGAGGCATCTTTCTTGACCTCGACCCACAACCATGGTCCTGGTGCGAACTACCTCATGATTGGCGATCTGTCCACACGCTCAAGAAAATCCGCTCTAATACCACTTGATGAAGTATGAACACACACACCCCATAAACACAAAAATATTCCTTGAATACAAAATAAACATGAAGTGTTCATTCACACATTGCTGCAATAATATTATAAAAAAAAAACCAGATTTCTTCTTGCAACCAAAAGCCCAATTCTATTACAAATTATTTCTCAAACTTTACATCAATCCTTGAGGAATTCAAGGGCTTCAACAAGCCGCAAATGGACTCACTAATAATGAGAAAATTAGAAACAACAGCAGCAAATTAAATCTACCCATACATTCTTCAAAACCCTCTCCTACAAATAATGCATAAACAAAGCGTAGACAACCTGCAATCAACAATCTCTGATGATCAACCTCTATTGTAGCTTCATTTCATGCCTTCAACCTACAATTTCTCAATCTAAAAACCCAATACAAATATTTTAAAAATCAAATACAAAATCATTTGCAACAACAAATCTAATGGTTTGTAAAACCACTCCTTCCAACTCCTGCAACAACACGGATTCAACACAAATAATTATGCCCATTTGCACCAACAACTTCTAGAGTCTCAATGGCTGCACCACAACCATAAAACCTGCAATAAACTCATTCCCAAAACCCCCCTTGGAGGTATTCCATGCCCTACTCGAGTCTTCCTTGCAAAGCTACAAAAAAACTCCCTCCAACCTGTCTCTCAAAAACTTCCTTCAAATTCCTTTTTTTATTTTTTATTTAGAATTCTCTAGAATCTCAACTATAGCTTAGAAAAATAAATAATATTAATTTTTTTCTGTCCACCACATGTACGCCATCTCCTATAGCTGCAAAATTAGACCTCAAAATAATAATTAAAACTCATTTAAAATCTACTTACAACAACCCCCTCAAAAATAGGATTTTTTCAACTTTCTTTCCCCCTCTTTGACTCTCAAGAAAAAGAAAGAAGACAAAAATTAGTTTTGTCATCCATTTCTCAAATCCCTAATTTTTAGGGGTAATGATTTTATGTCCCCACTCTTCATGCCTCTTCTTGAAATTTAAACAATTAAATTTAATTGTTTTAAAAATTACTTTTCTTATCTTAGGTGCCCACTCTCTCCATCCCTATTTTTTAGGGATTTTTGGAATCTCAAAAATAATATTTTAAATGCAATAGAAAGTCTCCAAAATCCCATGCCAAAATTTCAAATTTTGAATTTAAAACTCCAAATTACCTCCCACACTTTTTCTCTCTCCAGAAATGCAATATTTAAATAAAGACCAATTATTTAATAAAGTATTTTGGCCCCAACATTGCAATTTATTTACCTATTGCATAATTAAAGCAAACCTTAAAAATTTAATACTTTCTTTTTGGTTGATGAGGATAGCCCTTTGACCATGGATGCTCCTGCATCAATTTTTATAAAATATTGCTATCATTGTTTCACAGTTCTTAAAGGCTTGCCCTTCTTTCTATCTTAGACTTACCATAATATTTTGAAGCTAATATTGTGTAATAAATCCTTCATTGTCTATATTTAAAGAGAGAGAATGCTTCTCTTAACTCTTATTCATGGGATACTTCTTGCATGTATTGTGAAGATTTAGCTTCTTCCCATAATGTTGAGTAAAGTTTACAAAAATTATTATAAAGAAATTCAAGGAAAAAGATATATTGGAAAATCTCATTATACAAATTCTTTGGCATGGGAAAGGCCTTTTAAACAAGTCTAATAGACAAATTGACTTAACAAAATGGTAATTACCTATACATGTATCCCATTATTGAATTATATTAATGAACTCATATTTTATTTTTAATAAGACAAAACAAAAGATCAAATAGAATAAGATCAATCAAATTCCATTGGCTAATAAATAATAATAATAATAATAAATTATTGTATAATTACTAGTTTGAATGAATAAACATAAATAAAACATACTATATATAGTGTAGAAAATTGATTCTAACAAAGGAATAAGATATCATTGAGAACCAAGATTCTATACTAACATTAAAATGAATCAAATGATCTATTAAATAGAATTTGAGCAATCTTTTTTTAAAGATTATAACTAGAAATGAAATTAACTATTATAGTTTTAGTACAAATACCTAGCTATAAAAAACTAGTGAAATTATCTATGTCAAACATAAAACTGTGGTACACCCTAAGTTTAATACTCATGACCTAGGGTGCATTCCATCATTTCTAGGATTTCATTAAGATGCAAATCAACAAGGTGCATATATTGACTTTCAACTTAAAAGGTGAGTCAATCAAACTTGGATCTGCATCTTTTTGAGTCTTAGGAATGAATTGGAAATATTTTGGAATGATTAACCTAATGATCCTATATGCCCTAATATGGAAAATGCAAGATCCTAACAAATCATAAATAAGAATAGTCAAGTTCTGGCAGATTTGGAAGGTGTTGATGATTGTGTACTTTCCCAAAAAAATAGTTTTGTTGTGCCTACAAGGACTAGGTTACCCAATGGCGACTGAGTCTTTGTAAGGGGGTCCTTCTCAATTTTTGGGGTCCTCTTGTGTTATATCCGAGCTTCTAATTTCCAACTATATTTTTTTGAAATGTCGTAAATAAATTTCATAGGTGAGTTTCCATGTATTGACAAATTTTATGATAAAAAATGAAACAGTGAAAAATTGATCCTTAAGCCTTCTTCAATCTTCTTCAACCTATAACTTACACATTCATAAAGAGGGAAGATGTTCCCAAAAATTAGATTCCAAAATCCAAGACTTCATATTTGAATTTTGGATGTTAAAATACCACCAACAACATATTTGAATTTGGGCCCTAGTTAAGAAGGAAGACCCAATCGCCCATGGGTGAATGGATCCTAGCCCAAATTTCTAGGACACTCAAAGTTGGGAAAAAATTAATGATTCAATGCATTTGTTTATTACTTGGCCTCCTTCAAAATGGGTAAAAAATAGGCTTTGGAATGTATAATTTAGAAAATTAGAAGCTTAATTAAGTCCAATAAATTAGGGGGCCAAAACATAATGTGAAATTGTAAGTGTATACAATTTTCTACATTAGACTATGTAACAAGAAATATAACTTAATTCCAATACAAATAGAATGGCGATTATCAAAGATGATTTTGTAGCATTTTGAAAGGCTTGACCATGCACATAAGAACATAGCACAAACTTCCTCATGCCACACTATCATCTTACATAGATGAAAAGATAAAAGATGAAGATGCCTCATAATTTGTGCCTAAACACATAGGAAAACCATCACAAGATCACTACATACAAGAGTGTTGAAATAACATAAAAACAAACTATAAATGAAATAACATAAAAACAAACTATAAAAATCTAACTATAAGAACCAAACAAAACACAAGAAGGAAAAAGATATTACTAGAGGTATTTTTGTCTTCTATTCAAAGAATCCTACACACACATAGAGAAGGAGAAAATATTGGGTTGGTTTTTTAGGTGCTTTCCTCAATCAAACCTCCATTTTGGTTTTTCTATCTCCACAAATAGCCAAGATTGATTTTCTTAATATTGATAAATTATATTGAAGATGATTGATTAAAATAAAGATACAATGATAATGACATATAATAGATTAATTATACGATCCTAACAATAGATACATCTAATTTTTAGTATAGAAAAACTGCATGGAATGAGAAGGAGACAAAAAATGGAGTATGATCACTTGGAAGCTATTAAAGACCACCAAAGTGAATTTGAAAGCTTTAACAATGTTGTCTTACTCAATCTCACTGAGAAAAAGTGACATGCAAGGTACCAAGAGAGTGTTGTTTTCAAAACCTAGAATATTCTTTAAGAAAGTTGTTGATAGCCAAGACAAGAGTGCATGCGTGAATGCGCGCGCGTGTGTGTGTGTGCGAGAGAGAGAGAGAGAGAGAGAGAGAGAGAGAGAGAGAGAGCATGAGTGTTTTTTCATTTTTTCTTACAAAATAACAAGTCATTAATTTTCTACCAAAACATGGCTATCACATTAGGGTGTTACATTTGAAAAATTCCCAAGAATGTAATGCTCCAATGACCACTTGGATCATGATTTTTTGTGAGATGCTAGCACATCACACAAACATTTGTGTGTTGCACTCTTGTCTAGGAAAAATGGACTCAATGACCTAGGATCATCAAAAAATTTCTATCTAGGATATGTTTTGGTATTAGCACTTTACATTAAAACCATTTTTATATTATGAGATAAAGGGGAGGACATTACATAGTATGAAATTGGAGGGGTACAAAAATTTTGACACTACATTTTCCCCCCACTTTAGAAGGACTATACATTATGTTAAATATGCATGCTAATATAAGAATTACTTACAATCAAAGTTACCAAAGGATACTATAGAGGAAGAAGAATCTTCAACCCACATGGATATGCCCCTAATGACAATACCTACAAAATAACTAAAATTTCCTATGCAAAACAAACATTTTATGTAGACATTTTTACATATAACATATTAGCTAAAAATGCACATATTTGACCAAAAGAGAATAGAACAAAAAATTATGCCAACACACACACAAATAAATATTAAGAGAGAAAATAAAGATAAAAGGAAGAGCATGATATTGAAGATTTTGATAGATGATTTTGATAAATGATTTTGATAGGTATAGCTAGAAAGCTATGTTATGCCAGAAACCATACAATAATTTTGATTGATCCTAGTTGTTGTAAACTACATTGTAGGAAAACCATGGAAAAGATAGGACATATGAATACTAATAGTCTAGAAATTTTCACTATGATAGATGGTTCATTTGCTATCAAGCTTCTATAGATATTTTTATTTTATATAGAATATGACTATACATTGTGATATCACCCCCCCTTAAAATAGTTACATGACTCAAGGAGTACATGTTATTTTAAGGAGAGAGATGAAATGAACAACTTCTTAAAGAAGTGACATGAGGAAGGATTTTATGTCATGAAACATAAAATATTATTCTCATGGAATCTCATCACACAATGTAGGGATGACAGATAAAGTTAATAACATTTCTTGCACAAAAGACACCAGGGGTTAGTATGAATGCATGTTAATTATGCATATATTATATTTGATTAAGATTTTTTTCTTATATAGTCATCATTCCACAAGTATAGTAGAACTAAAATAAAAAATGAAGAAATTCATACTTGAAATCAAATAAATATTTTAGGTCAAAATGGAAGAAACCTAAATATTTCAACACTTTGCATTGTCCCCAAAAATGAAAAGTTAATATATATATACAACATATGGTAGAATGGTGACACAAATAGAATAATTTACAATGCTTAATCCCCCATGTATCCATATACCTAAAAGGGTATCATGGGTCATCTAGGTAATATTAACAAACATATACAAACAATCACAAGGGAAGCACAAACAAAAAAGGAAAATAAGACAACTAATATCTAAAAATAAAGAGGAAAGTTTACTACTCTAAAGTCCTTTGAATAGATCATTGCTAGATCCCAATGTTGATCATAAGGGGAGGGGGGTTGAGCCTATAAATAAAGTAATATTAAAATGATACTAACTATCTCACCTATGGCAAGAGCTCAAAAAATAGTTTCTAGTACAAAATAATCCTGAAGATCCTCTGTGGTGAGTGTTGATGAATTTTTAAAGATCATGGACAACATAAAAAATATATTCAATGGACTCAAATGGATTATCCCCATGGGGAGAAGTTGGTGAATCACTATCAAAATATATGAAAGGATGACTACAACCACTAACTTCATGAATTGGAGAAATGACTGGCACATAAGATTTTGGAATTTCCTCTATGAAGAGAACTAATGAAAATTGGTTTGGACATGATGGAGAAGGTGCTCATTTGGTTTCTATTTTCATTAATGTGAAGTTGGATAGTGCTTTGGTTTTCCTTTTGGTAGGTGGATGGGGGATATTAATTTCAATTGTAGGGAAAAGAACATTTGGAAAGACTTCATTGTTGGTACATTGAAATGATACCATATTAACAAGTATAACACTTGATACGATAGATGTGTTCAACATATCTAAAGGTTCAAAAAATGGTGGAATTATCAAAAGATGTTGGATGAAAAGAGGTTCCATTGAAGAAGCCAAGAACACTTACACCCTCTTTGGGTGAGGTTCATCAAGCTCTCAAGAAGGAACAAGAGGTGGTACAAAAGAAAAAACAACTAGTGGAGGAGATGGAGGGGAAGAAGGAATTACAAAATTTGTAGGTTTTCACATCAAAGGAGGATGATCAAAACTAGGCATTTTCATAATAGTTCACTCATGGGCCAATACATTCCAATGATGCTTACACTCTCACACAAGTTGGTTACATTGATGATGGGTTCCATGCACAATGTAGTAGGGGGACCACTCTACTTAAATTTTGAGGTTTCTTTCACTTCTACAATAGGAGGAAGAACACTCTTGATCTAGGTGAAGGGCGAGAGATCTTGGGTGCATGCTACATATCTTTTGTCATTACCGCCTTTCCTCTTTCTATCATGGGGTAGTCACAAGAACATAAGGAACTACTATAGGACAAGGTATGAGTGAAACACATGAAGATTTATATCTACTATTCTATTGTCCTTTTTCCATTGGAGGGTTAGGTTGAGAAATATTAGGATCCATAGGAGGTTGGAAGATCTTAGGAGAATATTTTCCCAACATAGGACCCTTTTCTTAGTTTCCATTTTTTATATTTGGGGGAATAAAAGGTGTCACTAAAGGTTGGAAAACCTTAGGGGGAATGGGAAATTTACCTAATGGAGTGCTCTTATCCTTAGCTACCATAGGAGTTTGTGTTAGGATAAATTAATGTTGCTACAATTTGTAAATGAAAGGGGAAGCAACCACCTGAGAAGAAAGAATAGTAGAAGAATATGTTGAACAAATTGCTTTGAATTTTGAGTATTATTTAAATAATACATCTATGTAAGGTTTTAGAAGTCCTAGAGGAGTGGGCCAAAAACAATCAAGATAAAATCTGCCACGAGATAAAAGAGATTTGTATCTACTATCTTGGATTGAATGTGTTGGTTTATTTTTGAGATTTCTAACTAGTTCTTGAAATAATATAAAGAATAGCCAATTCTTATGCTCAAATATTTTAAGGGGCTAGCCAAAAAATATGAGATAGATTAGACACTTTTCTCCTCTATACACTTCAAGCTTTGTAAAGCCTAGGAGGACCTAGTCTTTTACTATATCTGATGGAACTGCACACAATCATGTAGAAAGATATTGTTTAAACATATATGTTCTCTTAGGATAGATAAACAATTAAAAATTAAACTCACTTAATAGGCTATATTCTTGGAGGTTTTATGCATTGTTGGCTTTAAGAACATAAAATAATGTCTTACTTTAATAATTGGTAATCATGGATATGTAACTGACACTCATATTGAACAAACTAGTTCCTTAAACCTGGGTTACATGGTTGAAAAAGAATGCAATTGTATCTTGAATGGTAGATTTCAAACAAACTATATGGAAGCATGCATATCGCTGCCTTATAATGATATCCTTCAAAATTCACAACCAATTCTTCTTATTAATCCTTGCATGCATTCATAACCCTTAATATTTCTAATACAATATAATTTAATCTACTACTTGAAGGTGATTCCACAATAGTGGTTTAGACTTTTTGGGACATCCCGATTTTTGTTGAAATCACATATTTTTAGAAAATATAATGATTTAAGCCTTGAAAATTTCTATTTAAAGGATTCTAATTGAAGAGGTTTTGATCAATCCACCTTAGATCAAACCCCCTTGGATAGAACCCGCTAGTTTTAAACCATACCTATAATAGAGTCTCCTTTACACTTATCAAAATGTTGATAAAAAACCACTTTTGATTTACCTTTTGGGTGATCAAATGAATTCATTTAAAATTTATTATTTGTAAGCATGTAGTCCTTATTATAAGCTTCCCAAAAATTATATTTTTAAATATATTTAATTTGATTATTATATTTATTTTTTATTTCTTGTGAGTGTAGGTTTTTCACCAAAAATCAAGCTCTTTGTTCTACACTTGTGAAAAAATAGTAGATAATAAAAAAAAATTGAAAAAATGTTCTGGCTAGGTATTTATGTCCTTGATCTAGTAAAAAATGAAAAATTGAATTTTGATATATACAAAAAAAGTTATGTTGCTTACGGTCCGTCTATGTCTAAATTATAATTGGTTTGACTTCAAAACTTGATTAGGAAAAAAGTATTCAATAAAAAACTATGAAACCAAATGAACATGCTAGATATCATAGTTACAAAGCTAAATTTGAAAAAAATAGAATTTTATCCTTCATAGAAAAAAAGTGATGTTGTTTACGGTGAGCATCACTCTTTAAAAATGGTGTTTACTGCTAAAAACTAGTTTTCGAAGGAGATGGAAAAAGAAATGCAATCCAATTCAAAAAAAAGAAAAAGAAAAATATATTTAGAATCTATAGACAAAATGTCACAAATCACTAGTTTTCATCATCTTCAATTTCCACGTGGTTTAGCAACTATAGGTGCCCGAAAGTGAAGATTTAGTTAAAAAAAATCAGTTCAATGTCTAGTTTGGCCAAAAAATGTAAACTAGTATTGTGGGATCACCCTTGAATAGAAGCTATAGAAGAAATATTTATTTCCAAAAAAATTATAATGATGAATATAAATGATCCTTAATGATAAATTTATATTCATAAGTGTAATGAATTATATAATTTAGGAGACAATTGATTGTGAAATTATCACAATATGCTCATGTATTCAATAAGATCCTCTCAAAATGGCTCTGAATTCCACTTATAGAGACAAGAGAACAAGCTTGGAGTCATGAATAGATGCCACATTTTCATTTGATGCAAATCAACAAGGTGATTAGATTGAATTTCAACCATGTAGATGATTCAATAAGACCTAGATCTACATCTTTATAGGTGTTGGATATGAATTGGAATTGATTTTACTTGATTAACCTAATTGGACTATGTGCCCTAATATGAAAAATACAAGATTCCGACAATTGATACATCGTAATAGAGATTTGTAGGTAGATATGAGAAGGGAAAAATACTATGCACCTATCCTGTAAGTTTGAATCCAATAACTATAGGAGGACATAGCCACCCAAGGGCATCTCTATACTTGGAGGACTATTTTGGATTTGTTTTCATAGTCCTTTGATGTTAGATTTGAGTTCCTAATTCCCGCCTGCAAACTTGTCAAATAGTTTTGTAGGTGAGTTTTTGTGAGTTGACAAGGTGTAGGGTTTTGAATGCAACAAAATATAAATGATCTTCAAACTTCTTTCAATCTTCTCCAAACCTAAAACCTGTGCATGCGTATGTGCAGGATTATGATGGGCCAAAAAGTGGCTATATGATGGGTATGTGTAGGCTATATGTGGCTGACGACTTTTTTCTTACACAAAATTGATGAAATGAAAAGGGGTTTTAAAGGAGATTCTCAGCTTTCCACCAATATAAATTATGCTTTACTTTGAATTGAATAAATAATTATTATTCATTTTCTATTTGAATTACGACTAAAGTCCTGATTAATAAGTTGATTGAAAAACATCAATAGCTTTCAAACGATATCAAATTTTTTGAATCCGAAACATGCATCACATTCTATGCTTACTATAGGATTAAAAAAAACATTGAATTTCATGAAGATTTGATCAAGTTAAGGTGGTCAAACATACGAGTTTTTATATTTTTTAAAAGTTGTAATAAAAAATTCATAATTAATTATTTACTTGGAAAAAAATACAAAAAATATGTATCACATCGGGACATGAGTCCTCTACTTATATCTAAAATATTATAAAGAAATATTATCATTTTATTGTGGTTAGGGTGGTTAGACAAACACCTACTTCTTATTTTTTCCTTGAACTTTAAGTACTACTGCATTGAAATTTAAAACTTTCACCAAATAGATTTAAAAAAAAAAAAGCTAGTAGTTTAGAAACTACATTCAATCTGCTAGAGATTCTATTCTTACATATTTTTGAAATAATATAGATAACTTATTCAAATTTTTACGTCAAGTTTCCTAACTCTAATTTTTCTAAATTTTTCGCCACTTAAGGGCCTATTTTTTCGATGATGATCCTGCCCATACTTGCATTCAAAGAGAGAGGAAGAGTTGTTCCATTTAGGGGATTGCCTTAGTCAAACCATGTGTTAGTGTTTCCACTTCCATAATGGCATTGTCAATGATAGGAAGGATAAATGATAGGAAGGAATGATGAATCAACAAAGTGCTTCAACTCACCACCCTTCAATGGATTCCTTAAAGGATTGAAGTCATGCACATCACCTCAAGTTCTTGGATCTTGCTTACTTGATCAAGCTTGAATTTATTGGAGAGCTAAAAAAGTGCCAGCCTTCACAAACAATGATAACATGAGCATACATAAACTCACATAGGATTTGACATGATGTTCGGATCTTGAATTACTACAATAAAGCTCTAAAATGTTTCTCTTGAATGCTCTTGACTTACTCTTGACAATAATATTTTCTCTGAAATTGTTGTTCGATTTCAAATGATGTAATAAATAGGTATTTATATGTAAATTATGCTAATTCCCACAAATTAAATCTCGATGACTGACATTTGCAACTTGAATTGGAAATGATAAAATGCCAGTTAAAACCAACATATTTGAATTTTGAGCTCGACAAAATAGGGGGACAAAGCCACCTAAGGGAATTCCCATCTTGGCCTGATTTTCTATGGATTTAGGTGTTGAGAGAAAAGTATTAAATAAATGCATTTATTCTATGCTTGCAATTTATCGAAAAACAGTAAAATAATAGATTACATACAAAAATAGATATGTAAAAGAACACAAGGCCCATGTTGGCATCAAGTGTAGGAGACAAGCTAGGATAGGGCCAAATGGACCTCAAAAAATGCAAAGGCATACGTAAAGCATATTGTTTTATGTTGCTTTTGTTGTTTCATTTTGGATTTTGTCATTTTGTCTTTTTTTCATTTCATCATTCTATTATTTCCTTCTATTTCTTTTGTTTGTACCCTATCAATTCATGTTTTGACTGGGCAAACTAATCAAGGATGTTTATGATGTCATCATATCAGGCCTCAAATCCCATTTTTACATTCTTTCAAAATGAATCCTTAGCCTTCTCCTAAAACCTTATCCTTATTCTTTACCTCTAAACCCTTATCTCCGACACTTAGAGAAAATTATTTGATTCATATCAGATTGTAAAAATCAGGTGTGCTTCTTGACATTTAAGGATGTGTTAAGATAGGAGATAAATGTTATGTCTGAACCTTGAGCCCCAATGATAATGCATTTAAGTTTGGCATGGAGAATATTTCACATGGTGAATTGGGATTGTGAATCAACTCTAGACTACCAAATAAGGAGACTAATTTTTTTCCATAATTCACTTGACTTTCCAATTCTAGTTGTTGTTTAGATGATAAGAAAGAAGTAAAGAAGGCATAATCTCCTTGTAGATAGTTTTGAGGATAAATGATAAGATTTTGAGGATAAATGATAAGATTGTGTGTCTATTGGGCCATCTCTAGTATTTGAGGAAATTAGAAGGACAAGTGAAAATGAAGATTGTACGATTGGGAGGGATGAGATTTTGGAGTTCAACAATTGGCAATTTGTCTATGTATGAGATTTTGAAGCAAAGCTTGAGTTTCCATAATGATTTCTAATTAGATTTTGTAGCATACCATAATAATTTAAAATTATTGGATACAAATAGATGTTTACCTTTCAATATAGGGATGGCATCTAGCGGTTTCTCAACTAAATTAGTTAGTTTCACCAAATAGATGGCGTGACAAAATTAAGGCCATGACTAATAGTTTGATTGAATCAAGATAATTTTATTGAAATTAACTATCAATCCTTCCAAATACTATTAAAATGAGATGGAAATTTTGTTTTTGAAGAATGGATCTTGAACAATCTAATCATTCCAATGCAATTTATCCCATGGGTTACTTGTAGTTGCTAATTACATGCAAAAATGAATCAGATGTTTCCAAGGAGAATTCCCCTCCAAATCCATCACATTCCATTTGGCTACCAAGCACACCCCATGAGTATAAGGATCAATGACACCCAAACCCTCTTTGTCTTTCAAGGGAATACAGTGTAGCCATGATGTAGTGGGCATGGATTTTTGGTTACTCCATTTGGCTTGTAAGAAACTTTGTATAACTTGTGTTAGCTAATTATAGTAGGTTTTAGAGAGTAACCAACAAGAAGAGATGTATACATTTCTTACCAAGAGTATTTTTCACTTGGACGCAACTTCAATGAACAAGAATTGATTAGCCCAAGATAATAACTTTATTTTGACTTTGCTTATATACCATCCCCAAATATTCTTGAGGAAGACACCAATACCAAATGGAATGTGAGTTATCTAGAAATTGTGCCATGCTTCACCTCTTTTTGTTTCTTTAGGATCCATTATGGATGGTGGCTGAGATAAATTATCAAAAAATCAATTTTATGCATCATTATTTGGGAGCTTGAGATTGCACAAAAAGGCAAGATATTTAGAGTATTATTCACTTATTTGGAAAGTTTTTGAATGAAAATCATGGTTTCATACATGAGGGTATCAACTCCAAGGGTATAACCTTGATGGATAGCCTTTTGGAGGGAAAATTGAGGGGAGATGGAGCTATTGATTACTAATCTAGCATTTGTATCTTTGAATAGCACTCTGACATGAACACATATTGTGGGGTCAAATTGTAGTCATGAAGCATCTTAAGAATAAATAACCAAGAAATGTGGTCATAAGCCTTGTCAAAATTGAACTTGATGACATGAACATCTTGACAAGTTTGTTGGGTCCATTCAAGTACCTCCCAAGCTAATGCCAAATTGTCCAATATAAATCAACCTTCTAGAAACCCAATCTATATGGACCTCATTCTTGGGATTTGATTCTCCAAACCAAAACCATTACAATAATTTTGTAAGAGACAATCAAAGAAAGTGATGGGATGCCACCTACATCCTCTTGTTTACCCGTATAAGTTTAATCAGTCCTTGATTGATCATAACTCCTAATGATCCAGATTCAATCCTTTCAAGATAAAGATTGTAGAAATCTTCTCAATTATGAGGCCAAAAAACTCAATAAATTTCAACTAAAATGCCGTCCATCACAAAACTGTTTTCTAGAACTAGACAGTACATGACTTTGTCAATCTCATTCATGAAAAGATTCTGATCATGACAGGTGCTGTAGAGGGCATCCATTTTCCACGGGATGCAGACCGCAATCTTTTCTCATCAATTGATTTGATAAATTTTGGATTCAGACAAGTGATATCAGGCCAAAATTCAAAGATTCCTTGTTAGTCCCGTCAGGACATCCGATTGTTCATTTTTAACGCTCCAGAAGATCTGTTATGCGAATCGAAGCAGTAAAGCCAATTTTAATGAAATTCTCAGTTCCACAACTTTGGTAGATGACCCCTTTCTAAATAAACCTTAAACAGCTAGTAAGTTCCGTTTTTTAAACAAAACTGTGGTTGAGGAAATAACAACATATGCAGACTCGTAGAGCAGTATGGAAGGTGGCTAACAATATAGAGCTTGTGGGATTGCATGCATTCTATGTTTGATTTTTCAAAGATTTTGTTTTATTAATATTGTGATATATTATGTGCAGAATGTTTTTGTTTGGAATACATGTAGTTAATTAGAAAGAGTTTCTGGATTAAACTCTGTATGAGTTTCAATGGACATCATATCAATTATTGAAACACATATATTTCAAATATTTTTCTTAAACATCATCAACAACTTATTTTCATAATCTATTTCAAAAAATATGACTTCAATCCAAACACCATTTTCGACATACTTTTTTTATACTATAATTATTTTGGGTCAATTTAAGGTTTAAAAATACAAGGGATTATTATTTTCTACCTTAACCTTATTAAATAACCAACAGAAAACATATAACTAATTTTAATTATTAAAATAATTCCATATCATTCCTTAACATTAAATGAGTTTATCACTAGAGAATTTTTTAAAAAAAGTATGCATTTGTTATTTTTAAGGGTGTACAATTACATATTTTTATTTTTTTAAATTGAAAAAATGTCACTTTTATACATCCTTTACATAATGAGATCATATCATTTAGGTAGTGCAATATGTTACATATTTGAAAACTAGAGATATAATTCTACATTTCATCTTCTTATATCATGTTCATGCCATATTCACAAGTACTTTGAATCATCAGCTCTCATACAAGAAAATTTATTTCTTAGGAAAAAATGTCACTTGATTCTTCCTTTTGGATACCTTTATCTTGCATTAACTATTTTCCCTCAAATTTTTCTATCATTGGATCTACCCCAAAATCCCAAAAAATTCATATTTTTATTTCTATGTCAAATCAATCTTTATGTAATATTGAAGGAACATGAAAGGAACTTATGTTGTAACAACCTTCATGAATCTATGATAATCAGAACATGATTTTGCATTGTAACCTTTCAAAACATAAATATATAAATAGGGAAAATAAGGGATAAGTTATGATGCCAAAATTTAGTTGGAACCTAGGATTCTCAATGCTAAAATTATCCAATCAACTCCCTGCAGGCTTCATCTGACTTTTTGTCAAATGATGGAAGCATACTAATGAGTTCCCAACAATAATTTAATTTTGGGTTGTCTAACATTCATATCAATACTAATAATAATTCTCATAATTTTTTTTAAAAGGATAAACGCTCTTGACTAGAGCTATGAATTGGCGAGGCCACATATAGGGGACCTAATCCCCAACATAAACACTTAGCATTAACACCTAGTAAGGGTTTGTACCTTGGTGGAAAGAATCACAATGCTACAATTTAAGCATCACACTATTCCATTATCGACAATACCTTCCATACTTTTGATCCTTTAATATCTCGATTTCTCAGTCTCAAATCATTTTTGTGAAGTGTGAGAGTGATATGACATAGTCCTTGAATTTGACCTAAAATTTAAATTTTAAGAATTCAAATACCTAATTCCCACCCTTATCTCATAGCCATTGGTAGTCAACTTGGTACACTAAAATAATTAATATTTACATTAGAATAATCATTTAGAGCATTTGTGTTCCTACTTGCTACCTACTAACATTTTTCATGATCATTAATCTAATCCAATCAAGCAATTGACCTCAAAGAACTTGGCCTTTGAAAATTTGTTAATTTCCCTTATGTATTTTTAATACCACTATTCCCTATTGAAGTGAACTAGGTAAAACAAGTATATATTTTTTATATTATATTTGTAGGCTATTGAATAGGTCTACATAATCCAAAATTTATTCAAATCCACAGAGTTAACTTGTAGAGATTTATAGACACTTAACATATTCAAGGAACCTATTTTTCTATATTTTATGACTAAGCTCTATGAGACATTATGCTTTATTATTCAATATAGTTCCCCTAGATATGTAAACCTATCACGTACATTTAATTTTGTAAGATAGCATTAAATTTTTGTATTCACCCAACTCATTAACCTAAGTTAATTGGTATTCCACTCAAGTGCATACATTTAATTATCTTAGATAAACCTAAAAAAAAATGATTTTCTTTATATTTTTATTGAACATATAAAATATTACACCACACTTGGTTTTTTCTTTAGTGTTTGTACCTTCATTTCTTTTAGGATTTTTTATTATTTCCTATTTTTGATTCATTTCTTAGATCTTGTTAACACTTATGTTCCTATTCATTATGATGTATTTTACCTCGGGTTTCCACTCTATTATGACTATTTTTGTCACCATACTATAATAATAAAATATCATAATATTTTTTTATTTAATATGCTTTATATATGCCTTAACATTTTTTAAGGTCCATTTGACCCTATACTAGCTTGTCTCCTACTCTTGATGCCAATATGGGCCTTGTGTTCTTTTATGCCTCTATTTTTGTATATAATTAAATATTTTTTACATTAACCTAG
>VDFB02011051.1:0-126083 GCA_007258455.2 Sequoia sempervirens
TTTCCTTCGGCATAGTGTCTCACTGACCTGATGGGGTCTTAGTGAAATTAAGTGAGCTCAGGGAGAAGAAAGGAGCTCGCTATGAGGTCCTGCCAAAAGAGGGGAGTCTTGCTGATAGCGATCAACTTGCCCACGGAAATGGATATTGGTCTAACTCCTGTAGCTCGATAGGAGGTCCCGCCGACAGTCCCAAGCTATGCTGATAGCTACTATGTGATGTGCTCGCATCAGGGAGACACGATTAGTGTCTCACCGACATTTCTGAGGAAGTGACCTTTGACCATCGAGAATGTGCGCGGCATGGGTCAGCTCGGTGAAGCAATAACGTTTGGATCCAATAGGGTATATCTAATGCTGCTCCTTGAAGATGGTTGACTTGAAGAAAGATCTGGAGTGAGAAGAAAGCTGAAGAAGAGGAAACCATGAGTCACAATAACAGTTGGGGCGTCGGCTAGAAAAAGTGGAGCAGCATTAATGACCTTGCCGCAAAGCATTCAAAGTGGCTCTACGAAGTCTTAATGGCGGATTCGAAGGCTGCGAGTTAATGACGACGGTTGTAAAAGATCTAAAGACATCCCTGGAGCGATCTCTCACAGACATGGAGGGGGGATACACATTTAATGCCTCATTGACTTCATTCCAAAGCGCTTCTAGGGCCGAAGTGTCCAGGCACCGACTCATTTTTTGTAGAAACCCTAGGGCAGGGGTCAACACTCTTTGGTTGTATATATGGCATTTTTTCCTTTTTTGTAAGGAAGTTCTTGGTTAGGAGATTGCTGAAAGAGCATTATTCAGACTTTGTAACTCATTTTTTGTGTGAATACTACAGATCTGTAACACAAAGACTCCTTATTTTTTCAATAGAAAGTCATTTCCTTCACAAATTTTCTTTGTTGTTTTAGTGACTGGTTGTGAGTTACATGATAAAATTCTATGTGATTCCTTATTTTATCAGATTCCTTCAGTACTGGATTCAAAGGATATTATGTTATAGTGCAGGTTTATGTTTGTGATCTCTTTCTATTGTGTTTATATATGTGAAAACATCTTTGTTTTCCTTGTGTTAAGCATTAGAATAGTCGGAACCTTACATAGACTCGTTTTTATAAGCATAAATCTCTGTATTGTGAGATTGTTTAGCTCTATTGAGATTTTTTGTGAGTTTTTTGCAGTATTGTCATATTTTGATCTTTGGTGTATCACCTGTTAGTGATAGGTTTTAAATTCAAGTATATCCTTCTTACTCTTTTCCTTACCATTCTTCATTTTTCTCAAGATATCTTAAGGGGAACCAGCCCATAATCTGGAGGTCCACTTCATTCCCAGGTCACCCACAACCTTGAAGTGTTCCCATGTGTCAATAGGTTGCTACAGTTGATAGCTTAGCAAGGGTGCAAAATTTATTTGACAACAATTTTTGGCACGCCTGGTGGGACTGAGAACTATTTTTAGTCTCAAATCAAAATTATCATACTTCTGTTTGGTATGTGCAGCAGAAATTGCAGTCTTTAAGGGACAAATTTTAGCATACTTGGCGACTCTGAGCTTAGATTTAACAGTTCCAGTGCATTACTTCTCATGAGAAGAGTGCAGACGAGGAATAACTCGCTTGTTTTTTAGTATTTGCAGTTGTCCCCGCCTAGAAGAAGGGGGAGAGAAATTCAGAAGGTTCAAAAGACAGTTGTTTATTTCAGAAGATCCAAGTTGAATCCTTCTATGAGAAGTCATACTGATGTTCCTGTTGTTATTACTAAAAATATCCCAGTAACAATGATTCCAGCAGTGAGAAATCATCCATTTGTTGCTTTTAACCAAGGTAGCCCACTGAATCTGACTCAACATGATGAAATTCCTGTCGCTGCCTTAAAAGGTCTGCCATATTTTTATGGGGAGGATCATACCACCCCAACAAAGCATATAAAAGATGTTGCCAACCTGTGTGTTGTTCACCATGTGATTGAAGAAAATGTTGCACTACGATTGTTGGCAGCGTCCTTTAAAGAAAAGGCCTTACAATGGTTCAAAGGCCTGCCTGTCAACTCTATAGCAACATGGGATGAGTTAGGTAGCCGGTTGTGCAAGTTTTTTGAAGATAAATCAGATCACCTATCGTTGGTGGAGCAGATGTCTACAATAAAAAGAGCTCCACATGAAGTTATGTCAGATTTCAATCACCGTTTCCAAAGGACGTGGGATAGAATCCCACAAATGGTAAGACCTACTGCTAATCATGCATTTTTATACTATTTAAGAGCTTTAAATAGTGATATTTTTGTAATGATTCAATCGATGGGAAGTGATACACTTCCTGCAGCATATAGTGTAGTTGTTAGAGCTGAAAACAGCCTCATACAGGCTGGTAAAATTGCCCCAAGACCACCTATGTCAATATTTCCCACTTTTCAGCCTTTGACCTCTATGCAGTTACCTCCTTTGGCTGTTATTCCAAGTGCACCAGCATTACCAACACCTAATACCAACCCTAATGGTCAATTAAACATATTTCCAGTTCAGTCTAACGAACTACAAGAGATTAAAGGCCTTCTAACGACCTTTGGCAATGAGATGGTTAATCTAAGAAAACAACAAAATCAAGGTTTTAAGCCTTATCAACCCTCATTTCAGTCTAATTACCAACAAATTTAGACCAACAGACCATCTTATTAGCCTTATAATTAGGGCCAAAGATCCGTTTCTAACCCAAGGCCATATCAAGCTTATGACTCTAATGCTGCAAGCACTTCCAAAGAACTTGCCCCTGTCCAAAACAACTTAGTCCAGGATTATGAGTGGTGCTTTCGATGTAATCAACCCCATAATCAGAGTACCTGTGTAAATGGGTTGCTTAACCAAGCCTTGATGGTCCAGAACAGTTCAGCAATACAGTCTAGTGTGCCTGTAGTAACTGAAGTACAACAACAAGAGCAATAGACACATGAGTCTACATTCCTAAACTGGCAAGGGGAAGAATTTTGTGGAGTGGTCCATGCTGATTATTCAATTGCAGACAATACACGCAGCAAGAAGAGGGCAATAAATGAGGAACATCAACCTAATACAGTTCAGACTCAATCAAAACAAGGGCTGAACCAGCATCGGAATGCTCCTGGCTCATCCAAAGCTGACCAGATCCGAATTCTACTAAGGGGCCAGCCTATGGTGGGCAAGCAACAATCTAATTCATTAGCCGAGACGCTTTCAGTTAAAGGTGATGTTTTTCCTCCCAAAGCTCAAGTTAAACCTGCTAGATCTTTCAATATATTGGAGCATATGAAGAAAATTAATGTACCCATGTCAATATGGGATTCTCTGAGTATTCCGGGTCAAAAGGACCAACTTCAATCTGCTTTATTAGATTTAAGTGTCTTAGATGAGCCTAGTGTAGAAAAGGAGAAGGTTGAGTTGGCTAATACTACTGTTGGTGATAAAGAACAACAAGCTACTAAGGCCAAGCCACCTCCTTTTTATTTGTCATTAATCATAGGAAATCATCCGGTTCACAATTGTATGATTGACTCAGGGGCTAGTAGTTTAGTTATGCCCAAACAAATTTTTGATAAGTTGGGAATTGAATATGAGCCACTAGAAAAGGGGGTAGTGCAATTGGATGGTACGGCTGTGAACACAGTAAGGGTCATTAAAAATTTGAGCTTAACTCTACATCCCTGTCTCGATTTTGCAATACCACAGGATATATACATTATTGAGTTGCCCCCGTACTTTTCCCTTTGTTTATCTAGGGATTTTACGACCAATATAGGTGGTTACCTATCCTCTGATTGGTCTCACATGCTGTTCAGAACTAGATATGGCACTAGAGCCACTATTAAATTAGAACCCATAGCCAAGGTTCATGTTGAACCTTACAATCTGTCTCCTATCAATGCCAACTTTTTTACAAGTGAACAAGTGGAGCAGCCTGCTGTTCAAGAGGTTGAGATTCAAATAGAAAGAACATCAGATATTCTTCCTAAAGAGTGGGCACCTCAAGCTCATGAGGTGGGCATAGGTAAGCAGTTGGAAGAGGTTGACATCGGTGTTTATATGATGCATGAGACTGACTCTTTTATGCCTAATATTGAAAAGAACAAGGAACAACATAGTGAGCAACATGAAAATGTTCTATGGGAGCTGTATTTTGATGGTTCAAGGAGTAGAGTAGGTACTGGTGGTGGATGTATGCTGGTATCACCAGAAGGTCAGAAGTACTATCAAACTTTCAGATTTTTTTTTAGCTGTTCTAATAATTCTGTTGAATATGAAGCTCTATTCCAAGGTTTGGAGTGGGCGAGACAGAGAGGTATCAACTGTTTAAAATTTTATGGTGACAGCGAGTTGGTTGTCAATCAAGTGAGAAAGCTTAATGTTTCCAAAAATGATGCACTTAGGTCTTATAGGAATAGAGTGTGGGACCTCTTGGAGGGATTTGATGCATTTAATCTGATTTCTATTCCTAGAACTCAGAATAAACATGCTATTAGATTAGCTACTGTAGGAGTCAAACATGATATTCCAAAGGAGATTTGCAGTGATAAAACTAATCAGCATATCAAGATTGTAGTTAGGCCTACTGTGCCTGATAATAATATACACTGGAAAGTCTTTGATAGTGACTAGCAGATTGTTAGTCTTTTAAGAGAAGAAGCCGAGTTCTCACATACCAATCAGGAAAAGCTACAGTACCAGTACAGTGACTAGGTTATCTAGTTAAAAAACAACAAGTTTCCCAAAGGCCTGGTCACTTTAGAATCTATTTTTAATACTGATGATGAAGCTAGAAAGCCCAAGGGAAGTATTCAAGTTCCGCAAGATCACTACGAAGAAGTTGAAGTTTTCAAAGAAAAGCTTCTTAAATTAGGCAAGGTATGTACAACTGAACAGAAGCATGTTTTTATTCAGCTTTGCCGAGAATTTAATGATATCTTTGCTTGGCAATATACTGATTTAAAGGGATTTAATCCCCAGCTCACTCAACATACCATTGAACTTGAGCCTAATGTTAAACCTGTTAGGCAAAGACAGAGGTCCTTGAATCCTAAGTTAGAGCCTTTGATGAAAAAGGAACTAGATAAGTTGATCGAAAGCAACATTATTTTCCCCATCAAGCATACCTCATGGGTTTCAAACCTAGTACTAGTAAGAAAGAAAAATGGTGAAATAAGACTTTGTGTAGATTTTCGTGATTTAAATAGGGCCTCCTTAAAAGACCGTCATCCTCTGCCTTCTATGGAGCAGATACTTCAGGTAGTTTCAGGGTCTGAAAGGTTTTCCTTATTAGATGGCTATTCTGGTTACAACTAGATATTGGTAAAAAGGGAAGATCAGTACAAAACAACCTTCACCACATAATGGGGAACCATGGCCTATCGGAAAATGCCCTTTGGTTTATCTAATGCTGGAGCAACCTTTCAAAAGGCCATGGATATGGCCTT
The DNA here is from genome assembly GCA_007258455.2 of Sequoia sempervirens. Classification (NCBI taxonomy): domain Eukaryota; kingdom Viridiplantae; phylum Streptophyta; class Pinopsida; order Cupressales; family Cupressaceae; genus Sequoia; species Sequoia sempervirens. The sequence continues at coordinate 5,433 of VDFB02011051.1, forward strand.
TCAGGGTTTAATGTACAAGATAGTCTTAGTCTATCTTGATGATATCACTATTTTTTCTAAGGAGGCTAAGGATCATCTGAATCATTTGAGGCAGATTTTTGAGAAATGCAGGGAATTCAGGATATCACTTAATCCCAAAAAATGTGTGTTTGTTGTTCATGAAGGAAGATTGCTTGGTTATGTGGTATCTAAACAGGGTATTATTATTGACCCTAAAAGAATAAGTGCTATCTTAGCTCTTCCTTTACCGACGCATAAGAAAAGTCTGCAGAGCTTTATTGGTAGGATTAACTTTGTTAGGAGGTTTATCCCCAATATTGCCGATTTATTGAGTCCACTAACTCATATGCTGAGAAAGAATGTACCTTTCAGCTGGAGTAAGGATGGGAAAATAAGTTGAGCTTATAAAAGAGGCATTAGTAGCTGCACCTACACTTTTGAATCCTGTTTTTTCTAAAGATTTCATTTTATATGCCTATGGAAATATTGATTCGCTTTCAGCCATGCTGGTGCAGCAAAATGATGAGCGATCTGAACAGCCCGTGGTGTTCTTCAGTCAGGGACTTAAAGATTACGAGCTCAAGTATACTTTTGCGGAGAGACATGTTCTTGCTGTCATAAGAAGTTTAAAGAAGTTTAGGCACATGCTTTCCAATAACAAGATTATACTAATGGTTGCTCACCCAAGTGTGAAAGAGTTTTTATTAAACAAAGATTTGAGTGATAGAAGAGTTGGTTGGGTCACTAAGGTGATGGAGTATGACCTTGAAATAAAGGTTACCAAACTAATAAGAGGGAGAGGTCTTTGCGAACAACATACTGGGGACAACAACAACGGTGTAAAGGAGGAGGAAAGTTATGTTTTAGCACTCCAAGATGGACAACAAACTGCTATACCTGCTCCTACTGTTGGATTATAGAAATGACACATTTTTTATTGACTGGTGAGTGCCCTCCTGATCTGACTAGATCCAGAAGAAGGTATTATCGACTGCAATCCATACCTTATGTTCTTTTAAATGGTTTGTTGTTTAGAAGAGATTTCCATGGTGTCCTGTTAAGATGTATTGAAGCTGATCAGATTGATAGAGTATTGTATGAATTCCATCAAGGGGCAGCTGGCGGACACTTTTCTCCGAGAGCCACATCTCTTAAAATAATGAAAGGGGGCTATTACTGGCCTACCTTATTCAAAGACGCTCATGTGTGGGTAAGAAGGTGCAAAGAGTGTGCTATTTTTGCTGGAAAAGAGAAGTTGGCAGCCCTCCTGCTGCAACTGATTCAAATTGATCAGCCCTTCATGAAATGGGGTTTGGATTTCATTGGGGTTATAAACCCACCATTGAGTGCAGGCCACAAATGGATACTCATAGCCATTGATTATTTTTCAAAATGGACTGAAGCTGTGGCACTCACAGAAGCTAATGAATCTGTTGTCTTGAATTTCTACGAAGAGCTAGTAACTAGATTTGGTATCCCAGATTCTATTGTGTTAGACAATGCCCTTGCTTTTGTGAGTGTCAAAATTTCTAACTGGGTTGTCAAAAATGGTATATATCTAAGTACATCCTCTAATTATTATCTGTAGGGAAATGGACAGGCTGAGTCCACTAACAAGAATCTCCTGAGGATCATTAAGAGAACTATGGAGGACAATCAAAAAGCCTGACACACCAAGCTGAAATTAGCCTTGTGGGCTGATAAGATTACGTCAAAAAGGTCTACAGGACTTTCTCCATACATGTTAGTATATGGAAAAGAGGCAAGACTGCCCATTTCAGTTGAACTCTCAACCCTCGATCTGGTGAACCAACTTGATATGATTGAGGAGGAGCCTATGACAGCAAGGTTAGCTCAATTAATTGAGCTTGAAGAACTCAGAGCTGAAGCAGTGAAAATGACTGAGCAATATCAGGCTCAAATAAAAAGGTCATTCGATAAAAGGGCATCTCCCAAAGTGTTCCAAGAAGGTGACATAGTGCTAAAGTGGGATGAATTAAAAAACAAGCCTAGAAAGCACTCTGAATTTGATGCACCTTGGACTGGGCCATATATCATTACTGAGGAAAAACAACATAATGCCTTTCAGCTATCTAGGTTGGATGGTGTAGTGGAACCAATCCCAGTGAATGGGATTCACCTCAAACGTTGCTTCTGAGGTATGGACCTAAATCTGTACATAGCTGTTAAAATTCTAGGGAATAGGTGCAGTTTTCATTCCCTAAGTGCTGTCCCAGCACGGTAAATAGTTTCACCTCAGTTTTTTCTTGTTTTCATTAAGTTTTTGGCGGCCTGTTATGTTCTATGAGTCTCAAGTGAGTTACAACCATGAACAAGGCTGCTCCAAGTCTGTTTCTGAGTTTTCCCAATGACTCCATGCCCAATGGATTAGCCTAGGCTACTGGTCTGCATGTTTAGCAGGAAAACATCCAACTAAGGTCGCCAGAAATGTTACCAAATTTTCACCTACGGGCTCAATTAGGCAGGGTAACCTAAGTTTTCGAGTGCTCATGAAGGAAAACTGAAGGAACGTTTGCATCAAGGTTACATACCTTCTAACTTGTTTGCTTCTTGTGTAGCTTCAGGGGAGTTTATGTTTTGAAATTCAACATGTGGATTAAATGTGGCTCCCACAAGGGTTGAGCCCAGCGTGCAGATGTTCATTTTTATTGGGGGGGTCCCCCCTTTTTTGTTTTTGCCTTGTTTTCCCCCTTTCCGTTTTGTTTTCCTTGTGCCCTTTTTCTTTTTTTGTTTTATCGGAGGCAGAGTCAGACCTAAACCAAACATTGGAACTTTTTCAAAAGTTCCAGTTCCTGTTTTCGTTTCGATTCCAGTTCCGGTTCCGCCTTGTGTGCATCTCGTTCTCTTCTTTGACCTTGCGTTTGACTGCGGGGTGGTTTTTTCCCTTTGTTTCTCTCTCCTTGCCTTTTCTCCATTTTTGTTGTGTTTTGGCGGAATCGGGACCGAAACCGAACTTGGAACTTTTCCAAAAGTTCCAGTTCCTGTTTGGTTCTGGTTCTGGTTCCGCCAGGCTTGTTTGTTTGTCTTACCTTTGTTCTCTTTTCTGTGGTCGGGGGGTGTTTCCCCCCCTTTCTTTTCTTCCTTTTCCGTCTCGTTTTCGTCGTCGTTGCAGTTTGTCGGAGGCGGGTTCGGGACATAATCCTAACTTGAAACTTGATGAAAGTTTCAATGTCGGATTTGTTTCCGACCCCGCCCTTGCTGTGTTCCGCCCGGGATCGGTTTTCGTCCCGATCCAGTTTATGTTTTGGCGTCCTGTGGTCTTAGTTTTTGTGTGCCTTGGGTTTTCTTTTCCTTAGGAACTTTTCTTCGTTTTACCGGACTCGGGATCGGATATGAAACCGAACTTGGAACTTTTTCAAAAGTTCCAATTCTTGTTTCTGTTCCGGTTCCGATCCCAGTTCTGCCCTTCTTTTCTTTGTTTTTTCGCTGCCGGTGGTCGGGCGATGTCTCCTCCTCTTTGTTCTTCCTTATGTTTTTCTTTCTTCCTTCGTGTCTTTGTTTTACCATGGGCGGGATCGGAATGAAATACGAACTTGAAACTTTGGAAAAGTTTGAGTCAGTTAGTTCTAGTTCGGTTCGCCGGTATTTTGTTTTTCCGTTAGACCCCAATCCGGTTCCGGTTCCATCTTGGCCCCGCCCCGCCATTTTTGAAAAGTCTCAACGAAAATGAGTGCCTTCGCCAGGAAATGAAGACCTCGCTAAGAGATCCTGCTAACACATGAGTGTCTCACCAGAAGAAATCTTTGAGCCCGGAGAGGTGGTTTGTGTTCGCCAGAGGTCTCACTGATGTGAAAGATCACGCTGACATAGATGACATCACCATAATGTCTGGCCGTCGGGGTGATGTCCTACCGATAGCAGGGTGGTCTCGGCGAAATGAAATAAGTTTGGAGGGAAGTCTCCCCGACTCGATGGTGTCTGGGCAACTAGATGGTGGTCTCGGCGAAGGTTGTGCCGTCTTTATGATGTCCCCCTGACTTGTAAAAGTCTCCCCGACAATGGAGTGAGCTCGCTGAAGGATCTTTCCTTCAGCATAGTGTCTCATTGACCCGATGGGGTCTCGTTGAAATTAAGTGAGCTCGGGGAGAAGAAAGGAGCTCGCTATGAGGTCCTGCCAAAAGAGGGGAGTCTTGCTGATAGCGATCAACTTGCCCACGGAAATGGATATTGGTCTAACTCCTGTAGCTCGATAGGAGGTCCCGCCGACAGTCCCAAGCTATGCTGATAGCTACTATGTGATGTGCTCGCATCAGGGAGACACGATTAGTGTCTCACCGACATTTCTGAGGAAGTGACCTTTGACCATCGAGAATGTGCGCGGCATGGGTCAGCTCGGTGAAGCAATAACGTTTGGATCCAATAGGGTATATCTAATGCTGCTCCTTGAAGATGGTTGACTTGAAGAAAGATCTGGAGTGAGAAGAAAGCTGAAGAAGAGGAAACCATGAGTCACAATAACAGTTGGGGCGTCGGCTAGAAAAAGTGGAGCAGCATTAATGACCTTGCCGCAAAGCATTCAAAGTGGCTCTACGAAGTCTTAATGGCGGATTCGAAGGCTGCGAGTTAATGACGACGGTTGTAAAAGATCTAAAGACATCCCTGGAGCGATCTCTCACAGACATGGAGGGGGGATACACATTTAATGCCTCATTGACTTCATTCCAAAGCGCTTCTAGGGCCGAAGTGTCCAGGCACCGACTCATTTTTTGTAGAAACCCTAGGGCAGGGGTCAACACTCTTTGGTTGTATATATGGCATTTTTTCCTTTTTTGTAAGGAAGTTCTTGGTTAGGAGATTGCTGAAAGAGCATTATTCAGACTTTGTAACTCATTTTTTGTGTGAATACTACAGATCTGTAACACAAAGACTCCTTATTTTTTCAATAGAAAGTCATTTCCTTCACAAATTTTCTTTGTTGTTTTAGTGACTGGTTGTGAGTTACATGATAAAATTCTATGTGATTCCTTATTTTATCAGATTCCTTCAGTACTGGATTCAAAGGATATTATGTTATAGTGCAGGTTTATGTTTGTGATCTCTTTCTATTGTGTTTATATATGTGAAAACATCTTTGTTTTCCTTGTGTTAAGCATTAGAATAGTCGGAACCTTACATAGACTCGTTTTTATAAGCATAAATCTCTGTATTGTGAGATTGTTTAGCTCTATTGAGATTTTTTGTGAGTTTTTTGCAGTATTGTCATATTTTGATCTTTGGTGTATCACCTGTTAGTGATAGGTTTTAAATTCAAGTATATCCTTCTTACTCTTTTCCTTACCATTCTTCATTTTTCTCAAGATATCTTAAGGGGAACCAGCCCATAATCTGGAGGTCCACTTCATTCCCAGGTCACCCACAACCTTGAAGTGTTCCCATGTGTCAATAGGTTGCTACAGTTGATAGCTTAGCAAGGGTGCAAACTTTATTTGACAGCAGTTCCAAATTCATGGAAATCTCATCCACACACCAGCATAGGAACTTCACCCTTTGGCATAAACATGGCCCTTTTGTCAATGAGGTTGGACTAACTTGTAATAGGCAGATTCATCCATCTTTGTCCAATGGACACAGAGTTCATTATCACAACTTCGAGTATTTCCTTGAAATGGATCGAAGTTGTCCTCAGCAACTACTATCACGGGAAAACAAATCTCATCCTTCATCTGAACTATATCATCTACGTAGATATGGCATCCCTCGATGATCATCATCATGACAATGAATGACCTTTCAAAAATCCAAGACATTGGCGAACTTTGTGAGAAATTTCACATCAACATCGGTTTTCTACACCATATTATCCTCAAGGAAATGGCCAATCTGAGGCCTTAAACAAGACTATCCTAAAGATCCTGAAGAAAACTATCAGTGATGCTAGAAAAGACTGGCACATTCAATTGAACTCTACCTTGTGGGCTTACAAAAGCAGTATCTGAACCCCGACAGGAGCTACACCCTACACTCTAGTCTATGGATCAGAGGTTATTCTACCTATTGAGGTTGAAATATCATCACTCTGGGTGTCACTAAAAGGGATCATCTCATATGAGGATCATAGAGTTGCTAGATTACAAGAATTAGAACTCTTGGATGAACACTGTCAGCATGCAGTGGATCACCTAAAGTCATATCAACAAAGAATATCCAAAAGCTACAACCACATAATCAAGCCTAGATCATTCCAAGTTGGCGATTTAGTCTTGAAAGAGAACCCCCGAAATCAACAAGATCGGGAAAAGAAGGGGAAATTTGAACCAAACTAGCTCAGTCCCTTTATCATTGTCTCAGCCTTCGGATCAGGAGTATATCAGTTGTCTACACCAGAAGGGGATTTGTTTGATGAACCCCTCAACAACCTGCATCTCAAAAAGTACTACACTTGAAACACCCAAGTGCATTGGGGAAAAAGGTCCTGAAAAATACCAAAAACATCAAAACATGTCTTAATAAATAGTTTCCTTGATGAAAAACTAGCAAAAAATCATCATGGTAACAACAAAAAAAGTCAGAAACAGAGAAAAATAAAAAAAAGTGAAAAAAATAAATAGAAATAAATAAAATTTGAAAATTTGAAAAGGTGCAATAAAAACAAGTAGTGAAAACCTGGTAGCAGGCACTATTTGTGATAGGTTAGCTTTTCCATCTATTTGAGCATGTCGGCCATTTACTTTCTCCATCCATTTGCCTATCCTTTGAAAGCACCATGTACATATCCTAGCATCGCGGTCGTGCCTCACCATAGACTAGGGGAAAAATCCTGAACTCACTAGGGGCAACAAACTTTGAGCTTGAACCAATAGACAAATAGCAGGAAGACAAACACAACAACAACAATAATTAAAATGCAACCCAACATTGAACATCAATCACCATCAGAAATGCATCAAACGTCCATATCATATCAAAAATCCAAAAACACGTCAAAAAGTCAAAAAGACAAAAACATAGTCATCTTGTCGAACTACGTGGTCTTTGTGTGTACAATGTAGGAAAGGCTAATCTTTGATCAGCCCCTGAGGCCCCTAGGATAGGTCTATAGGTTAGGTTCTTGCTCAAAATCTCAAAAAACACCTAAAAATTAGAAAATCAAAAAATCCCAAAAACATCAGAAAATTGAACATAAAATCATATCAAAAGGATATGCTCTTTTGAATCATGGGTTATCACGTTAAACACAAATGTTCAATTGTTGTACTTTGATTTTTTTTATCATATCTCTAGAGCCCCTTGATGATGTACCGAACTAGAGGATCCAGGAAGGAGTATGATTTTTCTTTGTCTGTTGTCTGTGAATTGATCATTATTACTATGCAAATTGCCATGAGATGTGTGCTACAAAGTATCACTAATGACATTCTGAATTTGCATAGGAAAAGGATTAACTCTTGTCTGTTTACGCAAGCAATGCTTAGGTCATCTCAGTTTAATTATACTTAGATGCTTGTGTTAACTCGCACTATCAAACATCATGGAAGTATTACTCAGGTCATCATGGTCTAAGTATACCATCGATGCTTGTACTCACTTTCAACATTTTAAAGGCCCAATGATGATAAAAAGCATGACAAATTAGCTATTGCGAATGACAACTTTGGCATATGCGATCTGCATGGTTAGAGTAGATTGCATCCATGTTAGTTTGCATTAGTTTGCATTATGGGATTTCCAATGTTGCAAAAATGATGTTATCTCTTGCATTAAGGGATTGAGTACACTTGACATTTCCAAAAACACATAATTTTCATGTAGTTACACATCACTTGCATTATCATCAATTAGAAAATATTCTCATTTAGTGGCATCATCATTTGCGTACATTAGAAAACATTACATCATTCATCCATTTATGCATCACATCATAATATTTCCATCCAAAACAATGTCCATCACATCTCATTTACATAATCAAAATCAATTCATTTAGTAGCATTAGGGAAGTGGTTCACTAAGCTTAAATGAGTGAGTCTCTTCATATTTCCAAAAGAATTGGGAAATATGTCAGGTTTGGTGAAGCTTAATTTAACAAAGAATCAACTAATGACAACCTTCCCACAACTCTTGGAAGGTGGATAGATTCACTCATTTAAGCTTAAGACCCTAGAACACAATCATCTGCATAATCATTTGCATCCCATAATCATCATTCATTAGTACAAAACATCACACATCATTTGCATCACATTCATACATAATCAATATGCACATCGCATTTCATTACATTTCATCATTGGATAATCAAATCCATCATTCATAAAGCATATCAAATCATCATTGCATAAATAAACATCAACAAAAATATGCATCATCATGTGATCATTTCATATACACATTCATTCATTCATTAGATCATTTATTTGCATTAGAAAAGAACAAAAACATAAAATGCATCACATATCATTGGCATAATAAAATCCATCACATACATCATATAGGCATCATTCATAAATCATCATAAACTCATAACACATTAGTTGCATCATCATTTGCATCCATAGCATATCGTAACATTAGAATCAACATCATAACATGGAAATTAAATGCATCATAAACATCTATCATCATATCAACACATAGATCATAATCACCACTACATATCATATAACCACAAAAATCATGTCACAGTGTACAAGGATATCCAAGAATATGATGAGAGGTACATCATAAAAAATGGTAGAAATCATCAATGTCTCAACTGAATCAGTGTATACATCAGGTCTCAATACATCACCAAGTCTTAATACATTAATCAATCCTATACTAGGGCATATCAATTAATCAGAATATTCAAACCACATCGCCCAATCAAATCTAGATCTGCTTGCACTAGATGTGAAAATCCTCCTATGATCATAACATATCGCAAATCAGCAATCTTATCAATCAATTCAACCTCGCCTATCATGAGGCTCATCAATCAATCCAACCTTGCCTATCATGAGGTCAATCATCAAACTATCATTCAACCTCACCTATAGTGAGGTTCATCAATCAATGCACTTCACCTATCATGAGGTTCATCAATCAATGCACCTTGCCTATCATGAGGTTCATCAATCAATTCAACCTCGCCTATCACGAGGTTCATTAATCAATCCAACCTCGCCTATCATGAGGTTCATCAATTGATCCAACCTTGCCTATCATGAGGTTCATCAATCAATTCACCTCGCCTATCATGAGGTCCATCAATCAATCTATCTATCATTGATCCTCGCCTATCATGAGTTCAATCATCAATCTATCATTGATCCTCGCCTATCATGAGTTCAATCATCAATCTATCATTGATCCTCGCCTATCATGAGGTCAATCATCATCCTATCATTAATCCTCACCTATCATGAGGTCAATCATCAACTATCAGATCAACATCATCAAATCAATCGGCTGAACGTGATCATCCAACATCAAACACAAGGAGGAAACACATGGGCATCAGTTAACTACTTGGCAGGCTCAATCTTCTTTATCGAGAGATAAATCGATGAAAAATCCTAAAAATTCCAAAATTCACCGATTTATCTCCCAAGGCGGCATATATCTGTCAGTACCTGAAAATCAACATCTGGGGCATCGAAATTTTTTCTGAGCATCAGTATCAAATTTTTCTTTGAAGCAACGTGTAAACACATTACTTCAAAGAGGGGCAAAATGTATACACCTAAAATTGTTCATCACCTTTAATTAATTAAATACTAGCTATTTAATTGATATTTCGACTATGTATAAATAAATTCTCAATTTATTTATATTGTTCATTTTCTAAATTCTCCAAATCTAAAACATATTCTTCTAAATTAATTAAATAAATAAGGTTCCATAAACTTGTTTTATTTAATTAATCTTCATTAAATCCAATTAGGAATTAGAGCACATTTCTACAACTTTTGTGCCACCTCACCAAGGTCACATGAAAATAAATAACTCTAATTTTTAATTGGAATTATCTTCAACTCATTCCAAAAAGCACATGGCTCATTTCCTCCCACACTTCCACCAATTTTGGAGCACATGACTTATTCCTCCCACACTTCCACCAATTTTGGAGCACATGACTTATTCTTCTCACACTTCCACCAATTTTGGAAGCACATGGTCTTCTCTTCCCACACTTGAATCTTCCATCCAAATGGCATGTTGCCCATTGGTCAAGAGATTCTTCCACACATATGGCATGTTGTCTTCGGTCAAGGGGACAACATCCTGATTCTCTTCATCTTCACCATCCATTTTTCTTATTCGAATTTGGACTTTGATTATTGCCACCTCACTATATGCTTGGAAAAGGCTACAAATACAACCCTTGGGCCTTGTATTTTGCATCCACATTTGAAGTAAAGTTACCATGCAAGTTTATCATTGGAGCTTGGAGCATTTTGTGAGTCTTATAGCTAATTTTTATATCATGTTTTTCTTTGCATTTACATCTTAGATTAACATATTGCTTCATAGTTGCATTTTATCATCCATCTTGCATCATAGTTGCATTTTAGATTAGTTCATTTTAAGTTTGCATTTTCAGGGCATATGGAGTATCATGCATAGAATCATATAGATCACTACCATAGTATCCACCACCGTTTGTGTATTTATCATCAACATCATCCTTCACTCATCATAGAATTCATCATCATTGTTTGCACATAGTTTCATGTAGCATTAGATTGGCTTGCATGTTGAATACTAATCTTGTTTCTTAAGTGTCATTCTAATAGCCTTTGTGCACATATAAATCTGAGGGCCAAAAAGGTTAAAAAGAATCATTTAAGAATAGAGGACAATGAGATGTTCTTGGAAGATTTATCTTTATTACAACTTAGAATAGTTTACTTTGCTTTGAATCTTTCAATATAAATCGTTTCATTAAGGTTTGTGTTGATACTAACTTTGCACATTTCACACACACACATCAGCCACTATTTTTTCCTTGTGATACATATGTCCTACTCCGAACTTTGCAAAAGAGTCCAACTCATAACATTAAAATAACATATAATTGAGCTTCAAATTTGGATTTCAATTCTTTTAAAGGGCATTGTAGTGTCAGAAGATGTACTCCTTTGCATTTTCACACTATGTTTGGGTTGCTTAATTAATTGGACTTAGTTAAGCCTCTAATTGGCCCAATTTTTCATCTACAAGCCTAAGTAATATCAATTTTTGAAAGGGGAATCATGATTTAATTAATGCAATTATCATTTTTAACACCCCAAAATGAATAGGTCCAAGCAATTTAGGTCAAGACCCATTCACCCTTGGGTGAATGGGTCCCCTTTAGTTGCTTAATCAAAATTTAAATATGTTTTTGGCTGCCTTTTTATGATTCCAAATTCAAATTCAAATGTCGGCTTGTAATGTTTAATTTTTGAGAAATTCTAGAAAATTTTCTATAAAAGCAAGGTCTTTTCATCAATTCAAATCCTAGAGCATTAACCCAAATTTCATAAGAGCTAAGATTATTGTCATAGGTGTTCAGGAGAAGATTTCTCAAGTATTTGTTGTAGCAACAAATATCTCAAGCATCATGTTAAAGTTATCAAGCATCATGCATATTTTTGGAGCTAACATTGTGATGTAGGTTTCAAGCATTCAATTCAAGAATCAAGCATCAAGATCACATCATCAATCAAGTCATTCATGCAATATCAAGACCTTGGAGAGATCTACTAAGTTTTAGTCCTTCAGGGGTTTCAAATCAAGGGTTTGGTGAGTTTCAACATAGCAATTTTTCATTCATCATTCCTTTCATGTTTCATTATTTCAATTGAAGGTTTAATTACCAAAATGAGGTTTGACCAAGGAAAACCCCCATTCACCAAAAGCAAACAATTTTTCCCTCTTATGTGTTTTGCAAATCTTAGGTTGAAGAAGGATTGAAGATCTATCAAAGGAGAAAAATTGCAAAAGTTGTCAAAGTTGTTGTCAAGCCACGAAAACTCACTTTTAGAATTTATTTCCAAATTTTTGAGTGTGAAACCTGGAGAAATCAGGAGTGCAAAAAAAGGACCAGAGGACTGTGAAAGCAAATTTTTAACCCCTGTAGCAAGACCCATTTACCCTTGGGTGAATGAGTCCCAGGAGGACACTCAACACAACCTTTTTGTGATAGGTGCATAAAATCAAGCCCTTCTCAGATCTGCAATTGCTTTCTAGATTATGTCAGATTAAGGTTTAATTTAGAGGTTTCATGTGTTACATTGCATATTCATTTAATATTTTTCATTCATCTCCCAAAAGTGCATTTAAGGTTGATTTACCCTATCCTAGATCATAAGGAAAACAACAAGATCTCCACCAAGGTTGACTCACCTAAGGGTTGAAATTCAATCTTACCATAGGGGATCTCTTTTTCCTAATGAAATAAAGAAGATAGGTGCATCATACCCCCTCCCCTCTTTGCTATCATTATTGATTCACCCATTTTTCTGATGTATCAGGCACTAATAGTGATAATTGAATCCCCTTCAATGTGAATTTCAAGAAAAAAATTTGCATATTCAAATCCCTAATAGAACAACTTGAAATTCAACTTCATTATTGGTGCAGGAGCACCTTTGGTCAGCAATGGTCAAGCAAGGTTGATATTAAGTAAGCTTTAGGATTTGATGTGTTTTTGTCTTAATAAGGTAAATAAGACCAATTTATATTGTAATAAGTCATTTGGGATGGTTCTTAGGTGATTAGGGGGTTAATTGTGTTGTTAAAGCAAAATTGCAATTTGTTGTAAATGTTGTCAAACACAAAAGTTGCAAAATTGCATTTTTGTGGAAGTTGAAGGGTCATGGCCATTTAAAAGTAAATTATGAATGTTTTGGTGGTTGGAATTGAATGTAATATGTATAAAATCCTCCAAAGGCTCAAACAAAAAAGGTTGTTTAAGGTTGTTTTGAAGTTTTCACATCAACACAACGTCCATTTTTGTAATTTTACTACTTTTTTTGAACTTTGCAAGATCTGTACGACTCGTATAGTCTAATATTGTCTTTAGAAATTGTGTAATATTTTAGGGGAATGGAATAGATTTCATTTGAATCCAATTTGAGGCTTTAATATTGAATTTTGAGAAAGATCTCTGTAGTTTTCTGAAACTGCCTATTTATACCCAGTCAAGGGTTTGATTGGAGTTAAATAATGATTTAAGTCATTGCATCTACTATCATAACCTGTAACTTGATGGAATGACTTTTTATATGTTATGTTAGATTCTCTTAAGGTTTTGGAGGCCAAGGAGTTAATTTTTTATCAAATGGGTGAAGCCCTAAGGCAGAGCAATGAGTTTTTTTATGTGAAATGAAGGTGTCATTGTAGGGTTTTGACAAAAAAGTGAAAGAATTGTCTATGTGTTGGTTTTGTGAGTTTTTCCAGACCATTTAGAGTCTTTTTGATGCAATTTTTGGGTTCTATAAGCCCGAAAGTTGTGAGATTGAATAAATCCTTGGTATTTGGCATATAGAGTGAGGGTTTCATGGAACAGGGACTTAGAGATCATAAACCTATGAAAAAATGGTGGAATTTGTTGTTTTGATGCACAATTAAATACTTTCAATTGAGTTAGGGTGGAGACTTGGTGATTTGGAGGTACCTCCTTTGTAAAAGTGGGCTAATTGGTGGTTTTAAGATAGGGGCAATCTATTGGTTTGCAAGATTTTCTCAAAGAAACCTTGTGGGATCTTTTGGAAAGTGGTGTTAGATCTTGTAGTGAGTCTCAATTGATGTTGAGTTGGCCTCTGTATGTCCTTCTCTAAAATATATCTCCAAAAGTTAGATTTTGAGGGCTACAAGCCTTAAGGAGAGTGTTTGAGTCAAGTTGAGAGAGTTGTGTTGCAAAGGTTGTTTCCTTGTTTGAATAGGGTCATTTTGAGTTGGATAAAGAGTCTTAACCACCCTTTCTTACATCGGGTGGTATTAGAGCTCAGTTAGTAGATCTCTTGTTGGTGATTTGGTTATATTTTGCAGGTTGGAAGGTGAAGAGGCAATACTATCAATATGTCTAAGCCTAAAGGAAGCGTAGTTGCAAGAAAGATGGATGAGAAGGCTAAATAAATATAAGCCTTGAAAAGAGAGATGGCTGCATTGAAATCTAAAACTGGAGTGTATATGGATGAGAGTGATACCGAAGAAGAAGAGACTTCTAGTGAAGAAGAAGAAGAGATGGATCCAAAGGATATGAGAATGATGAAGTTTTTGAAGGCTGTGAAGAGTTGTGGAAAAAAAAATGGATGTGCCTATGTATGGAGGGAAAATAGATGGTGAAGAGCTCTTGGATTGGATAGGAGCCATGGAAAACTACTTTGACAGTGAAGAGATAGATGAAGAACACAAAGTGAAGAAGGAAAAAACCAAATTGAAAGGAAATACATTGTTGTGGTGGAGCTTTGTGCAAGATGAAAGGCAAAGAAATGGAAAGAACAAGATCACTTCTTGGGAGAGAATGAAGAAAAAAATGAAAGGTAAGTTATTTCCTTGTGATTATAATGTTCAATTACTTAAAAGATTACAAAATCTTAGGCAAAAAGAACAAGATGTGCAAGCATACACCAAGGAATTCTATAGGCTAAGTATAAGAACAAAGCATGAGGAGGATGAGGAAGAAAGAGTAGCTAGATATCTCAATGGCCTAAGGTGTAACATTCAAGATGAAATCAATTTGATGGCACCAAAAATAGTGGAACAATGTTTTCAAATGGAAATAAGAGCAGAAGAAAAACTCAAGAGGAGACAAGAGAAGGCAACAAGAGGAAGATGCAGTACTTGTAGGGGCAGAGGAATGTTTTCAACACCAAGACAATCCAAAGAAGATCTTGAAGATGTTGATAAGAGTAAAGAAAAAGCACCTGAATCAAGAGGTGGATGGAGAGGTGGAAGAACAAGCTTTAGGCAAGGAATAAATTCTAATGAGTTTGGAGGAAGGTGTTATAAGTGTGGTGAGTTTGGTCACACTTTCTTCAAGTGTCTAGAGAGGATTGGAACCACATCAAGTGGATGAGAAAGGAAACCTGATAGGAGAGCCCAAATTGTTTATGAAGATGAAGCTAAAAGTTCAAACTCTAATACTCTTTGTGTTGCTCCTGCAGTAGGTGAGATGTTGATGATGAGAATAAAAATTTTGAAGACATCCATGGAGAGAGAGCAAATTCAGAGAAGATCCTTGTTTAGGATACCTTATAGATGCAAAAATAAGGTATGTAAAGTGATTGTTGATTCTGGATGCACTGACAACATGGTATCTAGTGATATGGTGGATAAATTGAACTTGCAAAGAATACCTAAACAAAAACCATATAAAGTGTCTTGGGTTAGTGAGAATCAAACTATTTTGGTGAGTGAACAAGCTACTGTTGAGTTTCAAATTGGCCAATATAGGGATAAAGTTGTTTGTGATATATTACCTACGAGTTCTTGCCATGTTTTGCTTGGGAGACATTGGTAGTTTGACAGGTCTGCACTTTATCATGGGAGACAAAATACATATAACATTGAGAAATATGGGAAGGCATTTATTCTATCTCCATTGGTTGAGAAGACAAAAGAAAAAGGTGAGATCATCATGATAGGGAGAAAAGAATATGTGAGCAATGAGGAAGGTGAGAGCATGAGGTTTGCAACTAAGTCATAGTTTGATACTGTTGGAACAATAAATAGGAAGGATAAAGATAGTGTGCAAACAGAGATGGAGAAGAATGCTTTTGTGTGGAAAAGAAAAGAAGAGGGAATGGTGTCTCAGGTTGGTACAATCAAGAGTAAGTGTGAAGTGCAAGAAAAGAGTGAAGGTATATTGGTAGGGATAGTCATGTGCCTTGTGGTGATGAAACATGTGAAAAGGAAGTCTAGAGATGTTGAAATAGAAGTTTGTGAGATTGGTAAGGTAGTAAATGAGAGGACAATGGATTGTGATGATGTTTGGACAATGGAAAAGGTATGTACAGGTCTGACAGAGACCACTAAATACATTGGTATAGACTTTTGTAAGGTTGACAGAGGAAAAAATGAAGAGCGAAAGGGTACTGAGTAGGGAATTATGCATGAAGAACAGAGGAAGGTGATGGCACTTGATGAAAGCTAGAGTATATGTGTAAATAGAAATGATACATTAGAATTTGATGAAGGAAAAGTGAAAAAACACCCCATAGTACAGTATGACAGAGTGAAACAAGTTTCAAGAGAAGACAAGAACAAAGATGACAAGGATGGTATGAATCAAGGACAAAGGGAACCTGATGGAAGAATGCAAGAAATTCATAGGCATGAAGAGTACAAAGGAGTACAAGTCACATTAATCTTTCCAAGAGACTTGGAAAAGTTCAAAGTTGGGGTGTATGGTGCAGGAGCACCTTTGGTCAACAATGGCCAAGCAAGGTTGATATTAAGTAAGCTTTAGGATTTGATGTGTTTTGTCTTAATAAGGTCAATAAGACCAATTTATATTGTAATAAGTCATTTGGGATGGTTCTTAGGTGATTAGGGGGTCAATTGTGTTGATAAAGCAAAATTGAAATTTGTTGTAAATGTTGTCAAACACAAAAGTTGCAAAATTGCATTTTTGTGGAAGTTGAAGGGTCATGGTCATTTAAAAGTTAGTTATGAACATTTTGGTGGTTGTAATTGAATGTAATATGTATAAAATCCTCCAAAGGCTCAAACAAAAAAGGTTGTTGAAGGTTGTTTTGAAGTTTTCACATCAATACAACATCCATTTCTATAATTTCACTATTTTTTTTTGAAACTTGTGTAATATTGTAGGGGCATGGAATATATTTCATTTGAATCCAATTTGAGGCTTTAAAATTGAATTTTGAGAAAGATCTCTATAGTTTTCTGAAACTGCCTATTTAAACCCACTCAAGGGTTTGATTGGAGTTAAATAATGATTTAAGTCATTCCATCTACTGTCACAGAATGTAACTTGATGAAATGAATTTTTATATGTTAGGTTAGATGCTCTTAAGGTTTTGGAGGCTGAGGAGTTAAGCTATTATAAAATGGGTGAAGCCCTAGGGCAGAGCAATGAGTTTTTTTATGTGAAATGAAGGTGTCATTGTAGGGTTTTGAAAAAATAGTGAAAGAATTGTCTATGTGTTGGTTTTGTGAGTTTTTCTAGACCATTTAGAGTTTTTTTGATGCAATTTTTTGGTTCTATAAGCCTGAGAGTTGTGAGATTGAATAAACCCTTGGTATTTGGCATATAGAGTGAGGGTTTCATGGAACAAGGACTTAGAGGTCATAAACATGTAAAATAATCATGGAATCTATTGTTTTGATGCACAATTAAAGACTTTCCATTGATTAGGGTGGAGACTTGGTGATTTGGAGGTACCTCCTTTGTAAAAGAGGGCTAATTGGTGGTTTTAGGATAGGGGCAGTCTATTGGTTTGCAAGATTTTCTCAAAGAAACCTTGTGGGATCTTTTGGAAAGTGGTGTTAGATCTTGTAGTGAGTCTCAATTGATTTTGAGTTGTCCTCTGTATGACCTTCTCTAAAATATATCTCCAAAAGTTAGATTTTGAAGGCTACAAGCCTTAAGGAGAGTGTTTGAGTCAAGTTGAGAGAATTGTGTTGCAAAGGTTGTTTCCTTGTTTGAATAGGGTCATTTTGAGTTGGATAGAGAGTCTTAACCACCCTTTCTTACATCAATTATTTTTTCCATCAAGTATTTTTTTTGCTATCATATTAACCAAGCCTCCCTCATGATTTATAATGATGCATCTAGCTCTTGATGGCCCCAAATTTATCCTTAACACATCATCAAAGTTAAGCTTGTGGAAAACCTCGTTAGGGGGACCCATCTTGCTTCAACCCTTAGAATTGAAGATGATGAAATCATATAACCCCATGAATGAGGGGAACCACCAACCCATTTAAATAATATTTCCATATCTCACTATTGCATGATGTGAAAGAGTTGTCCTTGAGAGATTGATTTTGAAAACATTATTGACCACCTCTACATTGACATTCTACACTTTTCTAAAGAAGTCATCCCCCATCCTTTCCTTTGCCTAAAAAATCCTTCTATTTCTTTCTTTCCATAATTCCCAAATAATTATCAAAGGAAAAATAGTTCATATGCTAGAGAAAACTACC
Source organism: Sequoia sempervirens (assembly GCA_007258455.2). Classification (NCBI taxonomy): domain Eukaryota; kingdom Viridiplantae; phylum Streptophyta; class Pinopsida; order Cupressales; family Cupressaceae; genus Sequoia; species Sequoia sempervirens. Next base: position 23,535 of record VDFB02011051.1, read on the forward strand.
TTTCAATCAAGACATGCCAAGCATTGAAAAGCAATAAGATGTCTTATGGAAGGGGGTTGTACCGATTCATTTTTTCCATTAAATTTTTCCAAAAAGTTTCTAAATAATTACGTCTACTTAAAAGATGGTCCACAATATTCACAAATTCCTTACATAAAACACATATAAAAGGGCTACTAAAACCTAACATCTACACTTTGCCACCTTCCAATATCCTATTCTATAAGAAAACCCAAGCAACGACAACTACCTTTGGTAAACATTATTTTTGCTAGCATAAATGAATGGGCCAATATGCTATTTTGATTGTAGCCTCCTCTAATATGTATCTAATCTCAACCCTATAACTTCCAAATTTAGATCTGCACCATTTTATGATATCATCTTCCTCTAAAATTGAGACCTTCCTAGAAGCCAAATTTCCTCCAACTGATCTCACTAAATAACTAATATGTTCATACCCTAAAGGGATCTCCATTTCCATTATTTGATGTCCTCCAACTCATTTAGAGTTATATAGTATCTTACTTTGGAACCTCAATTATTAACCAAAATGTCCTTAGACTCCAACAAATTCATAAACTATTTATGGCCAAAAAACCATTCTATAAGTCTTCCCAAAACTACATATTTTCCCCATTTCTAATATCCCAAGTGATGTGCTCAATTATAAAGCTTTTGCTAAAGGTCAAAAAATTCCAAATTATAGATCTACATGGAAGATTTTTTGTGTTGAGAGTTCTTTTAATATCTACAAAGTGCATATATTTATTTTGAAGTATTCTTTCCCATTTTAAATGGCGATTCAAATATAAATTCCAAACCAACTTCGGACCTAAAGCTTTTTTAAGAATTGGCCATTGGCACAACCCCAACCCACTCGTATCTTAAGGACAACATATCTTGTCCTAGCCAATGAGTGAAGATTTCTTATTCTCAAAGGTTCCTTTCAAAAAAAAATCAAAATTTCTGATTGATGATGTTGCTAGACTTCTTTAGAATCTTGATTTAGGACATAGTGTAAATAAGAAAAAGAAAAAATAACAAATTTTAGCATTAAGATTTTGCCAATAGAGGAAAGTGATTTTCCCTTCCAAGATGCCAATTTTGAATTATAATTTGAAATAAGAGACTCTCATATTATTGTTTTAATTCAAATAGAGGGATATTGAGATATACTTAATAGGGATTTGGTTGACCTTGAACCCAAATATGTGAGGAATCTCTTTCCTTTTTCTTAATTTGATGTTAAAGAAAAAATATTTCATTTCCTCTAATTGATATGTTATCTTGAAGATAGGTAATATTTATCAAGAGTTCCCTTTGCTGTCTTTGCTTCTCTCTTACTTGCAACCCTAAACAAAAAATGTACCATCAACAAATTGTTGATGTGTGACAAAATTCACATTTAGAACTATCTTGGCACCCTTCCACATACCCATTACATATTATTTGTGAATGGACCTTCTCAATGCCTCGACCATGCAATTATGAACAAAAAATGGGATAATGGGTCACCTTATATAAGACCCTTGGAATAAGGAAAAAAACCCTAATGGTTGCCATTAACCAACACTAAAAAATATGGGAGAAGAAATGAAAATCCAAATCCAATTTGATTAATTTTATTTAAAATCCAAATTTCTCTAGCACCTCAAACATGAATTGTCTATTCACTTGATCATATTCCTTTCTTTAATGTCAAGTTTGATAATCATTCTCTCTACTTCTTTTCTCCTTATTATGTGTATTGTTTCATGAGTTATAATTATTCCATTTGTGATGGATCTACCTAGTGTAAAACTGCTTTGCTCTTTTGAAATAATTTTTAGTAGAAACATCTTCAAACAATTTAGGGCATTGCTTTGGACACAATATTATATACTAACTTACTTAGAAAAACAAGTTAGAAATCATCCATTGAGTTTATTGAGTTCTTTTTCAGGATCATAGCAATGAAAGTATTATTCACATCCTTTAAATAATGGCTTTCTTTTTGGATTCCTCCATAGAAAAATCAAGTTTTTACAAATTATGTAATAGAACCTCTAAAAGAAGAAATCCATAAAAAAATCAAGCCTAAGGGCCTTGTTTGGGGCCAACTAAAAAGTAGCTACTTTAACTTCCTCCTTAGAAAATAGGTACTTTAAAAACTCATTTCGTTATGGGCCAACCAAACATGGGATTATGCTTAGAACATCCTCTTTGAATTTATCATCTAATGTGAAAATTTATTCAAAAGATCCTTGAAGAAGTTTTCCATCACCACACAAATGTCACCTAGCTTCTCAACTACTCAACCTTCACTATTTATAATGGTGGTAATTTTATTCATGTGATTCTCTTGATCTTTGTGGTGTTATGGAAGAACTTAGTCTTTCTATCTCCCTCTTTGATCCAACATTCTCTAGAATTTTTCCTCCAAAAAAATTCTTCTTTGGCCAACAATTTTATATATTTTCCTTTCAATTCTTTCTTATTTGTAAAAGTGCCCCAGTCCATCCCCACTTGAATGGCCAACTCATTAAGAGTAGCCAAATTTGCTTCAATTTTTTATTTTTCCTCAAATATGTTTTTGAAGTGGTTTATGTTCCAATCTTTAACAAATTCAATATTTTTATAAAACTTGAATAATTTAGTACCATTGAGCCTCAAAGCCTTCCATACCACTAATTTGCAATTTTATTTTCCAACTCTAGATCACACAACCACATATTTTTAAACTTGAAGGGGCACCTGGGAGGCCTGAATTTTGAAGAAAATCTCAATAGAAGAGGGAAATGGTTCAACCCAATGAAGGAGAGGATAAAATATTCATATAACAATGGGATAGTGAACCAATTCTTGAATAATACGAAGTAGTCCATCCATTCAAGAATATTTGTGAAACCTTGTTGCCTGCCAGTCTAAGTGAAACTTTTATTTTTAGGAATTATATCTTGGAAGTGGCTGCAATTGAAGAGTTTCTAGAAGTCTAGTTGTGTTTGTGCAAGCATAGAGATACCCCCATGTTTTTATGAGGTATCCAATGTAGCATTCAAATTTCCTCCCATAATTATACACTCATCTTTGAATTATTACACCAAGACAATCATTTGGTCCCATACCTCTTTTTTTGTGAATTTCTCATAGGCCCATTCAAATTAAACAAAATGAAGCTATATTTCATGTGAATAAGCCTGGTTCTACATACCTGTCAATTATGACTTATTTGCAATTCCTCCATTATAGCCTTATTAAGGTTTAAAATCATTTCTAGTCCACCAAAGACCCTTTGGGAAACAAGAAAATGGTCTTGCCATTGCTTCCATTTTTCATCAAAGATTTTGAATATATCATACCCAATTTATTTTTTGGATTAATACTATGTTATGTTTTCTCATATTTATCTTACACTTGAGCAAGTGTCCTTTTTAGGGGAATTGATGCCCCCAATGTTCCATGTTATGAGCCTCATGGCTCCTTAGGAAGGATGATACCCTTCCCCTATCTCAACTTCATTAATCCTCAAGCCCTTCTAGCCAACTTCAATTTCACTCTATTGTCCACTTTCTATCCCTTGCACTTTTCTCTCCTAGCCTAGGATTTTTTAGCTTTGAATATATTTGGCTAAGATTCCTCTCCTCTAGCACATCCACTTCATATTTTGAGAAACCATTTCCAATTTCTAAGTCTATGCTAAGGTCTACCCCAACTTGTTTGTTTCTAGCGGTGCATTTTCTTTGTCATCAAAATTATTGGAGCAACCAAATAAGTCTTAAGTTATTTTAAAAATGGATCTACCATTCTAAACATCATTAATCACCACAACCCTCAATAAGTTTAACGCTTCTTCCAAATTGGATAATTTATCACCCTTAAATCTTCCTCCAAAAAAGGTGTTTTGACACTTTTCCTAGATGTGCCAACCTTCACAATCACCTTATCAAAAATAGGACCTTGCTCCTCTCAAGTCCCCTCATCAAATTTGGTTTCTTTTCTCCCCTAAAGGAATTCCTCAACTAAATGTTTGGTCCAATAACAATTTTTGCATTTTGCTAGGGTATTTCCAATATTAATTTTTGTTGCAAAATCCTAGACTTCGATCTTATCTCAACTTCTTGTGGGGCATTTCTTGAGGTTGATTGATACACATTTTCTTACATACATTCCAAATTCACCATCCTCCAAATGGCCATCTATCATTATACATGTTTCAATCTTCCCTTATATTAATTTTAAAATGCCAAGATCCCAATACTCAATTGAAAGATTAAAGAGTCTAATTCACATTAGAGTATTTATGATCTCATAATTGATCAAGTTAAAATTTGGTTCCCAATCCTTCAAGTATAATTAAATATGCCCATTAAATATAGACCCTAGCTCATTATTTATGTCTTTTTCTCCCTCACTAGACTCTCCACCATAAAAAAACCCTAGGCAAAAAGTTTACCTTAATTGATATACATTTAATTGAAGCTTTTATAATATTTTATATATATTTAGGTTATATTAATTATAATATTTATGCTTATCATTTATTAAAAAAAATACATTGGTGAATGATAATAATAAATTTAAGAAATTACAATCTTATTATTTTTTGTTAATTATTTTTCTACACATCAAACCTGGCAAACATTATTACTTACCATGAATAATGCAATTATATGCATTATCAAATATTACAATAATTGTTCTATATTATATTATCATACTTATATCAAATGTCAAACATTATTTATTAATATTCATTCATGTTGTATTTCCCTTATTAATTTCCTTCACATCTCTTCTTTATCATGACCACACAAAAAAAAAAATCTATCGACACATCAAGAAATTAGAAAAAAATAAAATAAAATTAAAAAAACAACACTTCAAATAATTATTATGATTTTTTTGAAAGACAAACTAACAATCTTAATAGATTAATTCCAAGGAATATATAGATCCCATACTTAATATAAATTATTTTTAAAATATAATAATAATTTATATTTTCTAATTTTTTCTTTTTCAATTAATATTGATTAAATCTTATACAATGTATATCTACATTTTCTTTTACAAATCATAGGCTTGATTCTAAATGTATTTGCAGTGAGCCTCTATTGTTTAAATAATTTTATTATGTTAAGAGGTGTAATCTATAATGATAGTAAGAGGTGAAATGTAACAACATGATCATGTTCAAAAAAATATTTAGTCATTATTTACTTTCTAAATATAAATACATCAAAATTTTAAAATAACTTTCAAGTAAAATAAAATAGCTCTTAACCAATAAAATAGCATTTAGTAGATAAAAAGTTACTTTTTATTTTTAATCTATTTATTTATTTACATGTTCAGGTGTAACATTAATAGTTTAAATAGATAACAAAATTTAATAATGAGATAAGAAAAGAAAAAATCCAAGTAAAACCCTTGCAATAGTAGGAATAATGAACAAGAAAACCATCCTAAATCAAAAAAGATAAAATCCCCCCTAGAGGTTAAGAGAAAACTTGAAATCCAAGAAAGTTGAATCAACACCCAACACATAAATGTTAGAAAATGAGAAATAAAATAAAAAATTATAAGCAAGTTGACTTCTCTATAGCCAACTAAACAAGAGATGCATTTGCGTCAGGTTTGCCCATTGTGGGGTGTGCTTGGTTGTTTTAAACATCTAGTTAATAGAATTAGCTAGGGGTTTAATGTGATTTTTTGTTGTTTTATAATGTCATTATTATAGTTGATTAATATTGAAAAATATATATATATTTTTTGTGGGGTGTACTTGTTGTTTTAAACATTTAGTTAATAGAAGCAGCTAGGGGTGTAATGTGATTGATTGTTGTATAATGTTATTATTATAGTTGATTAATGTTGCATAAATAAAAAATAAAATTCATATGGGTGTGTTTTGTTGTTTTAAACATTTAGTTAATAGAAGTAAGTAGGGGTGTAATATAATTGTTTGTTGTTGTATAATGTTATTATTATAGTTAATTAATGTTCCAAAAATAAAAAATATGCAATTATACAAATATATTATTATAATAATTCCATATATATATATATTTATTTTTATCCTTTTGATAATGTGATATTTATGTAATTTTTGCCTTGCTAAATTATATTATTAGATGTATATTTTTTAAAATAGATTTTATTGAAATATTAATTATAGATACATTTTTTTTTTTTTGATATTTATTAGAGATAGATAGATTTTATGTGATATTTAATACACACTTGATAAACAAATATAAAATATGCATTGAGTGTACTCACATTTATTTAATAAGTTTGAAAATCTTACCAATTATTAAATAAAATATGTAAAATAATACTTGTAAGTCAACAATGTAATTATATGATGATGTATGTAATAGTGCTCATGTCATTCAAGTCATTAATAGGTTTGAAATTTGATTCATGAATTAAATGCATTGCATTGCACATAATTTAGAAAAAAAAAAAAATTCTAATTTTTGCAATGACTGTTGACAACATGAACCAATAAAAAGAAAGATAAAGAATATTTTAACAATTTTAGAAATAGACAATTTAAAATACACTATATAAAATTGTTGATAAAGTTTTTAATTCTAGATGTTTATTGGTTGGATTGTCACTATCACTCAAAAAATTTGAATTGAATGAATGCTTTAGTATTCTATGAGCAGAACTAAAAATATTCTAAAAGCTCTAATATCATGTTCCACCCTTGATTTGCAATAACCACATGTGTAGGAGTTAACTACATGCATCACAAAAGTTAGTTAAAGAGTTAAAATGTCCCCAGGAATAACATCTTGATGCTTGATGCTTCTTGTTGTGAAATGACTATTTCCAATTAAAGGAATTAGTATAAAAACACACATTGGACCTTTAGAGACTCATCTATGTGTAATACACAGAGAGTTTTGATCATAATATGAAGATCATTGTAAAATGAGGCGGATTTTGGTTATCATCCCATAAAGCACAAGTTTCTTTTTGTAGGGCCCTAAAACTAAATTTCCCCAAGGGGTTGATAGCCTATGGAAAACATCCAAAACTGTAGTGGTTGCAAACTCTCCCAACTCCTCAACCTCCTCCAAAAGTGGTTTAGCTACAAGAAAACTAGCTCTTGTTGTCATTGAGAAATCCATATAATTGGGATGGAGTACCAACCCAACAAGACATGCGTGCATTTCTCTCAAATTCACCACAAAACTTAACTTAGATTCTAAGTTTACAAGACGTGAGACTAATATTACTTTGAAATCTACAATTTACAAAAGTTGAGACTAACATTACTTTGAAGTTTAGAAGAATTGAGACTCTTCATTAAAACTTCCCATTATTGTCAAAGCCTTCTTAACCTAAAATTTCAATGTGTTTAATAACAATTAAGAAGGACACCTAAAACTTAAGTGCATGTAATGATCCAACACCTTACATAAATAAAAGGTCTTTAACAACAACCATATAAATTAAACAAAAAAAACAAACACTTTGGATCCATAAAACATACAACCAAACATAAATAAACATCACTTATCCTTAACCAACATACATGCACCCATATACAACAAACCATGCAAGCAATTCACAATGCAGTAAAACCACATGAAAATAAGGAATAATACATGTTAGCACACTTGATAGAGCAAGATTTAAATTCCTTTGGCAGGAGACTTATCGCAAGAAACAATATATTATATCTATACTAATTATTTTTATTTTTGGAAAAGAGAATTTATGTTTCTTGCGCAGGGAAAAAGCACGCAAGGAGAACCACAAGATATGAAATGAAATGAAATGAAATATTTTAATGACGTCCACGAGGCCAAAGAAGCCTATGGGACCCAAGATCAGCACCGGAACAACACACAGCACAACCCTAGACACAATGGAGGTGCCGTTCGAGATCAGCCCTTCGAGAGTGAATTTTGATGATGAAGTTTGCAATTTTGTCGAGTCTTGAATCTTCAAACAAGGTATTTAAATTGTCAACCTGCACCGCATCCCCATAGCTGGCCCGGATGTCTTTATAAGCTGAGCATTCTATGATAAAGTGCCATTCTGTCTCCACCATACCTTCGTTACAAAAGCGGCATATTCTATTTTCCCACTCTTCTTTAGGAACCTCCCACCTACCCGTTTCACACCTAAGATGGTGTGAACTAGTCCGCAATTGGGCTATCAACATTTTTGCTTTCCATTTGATATTCGCTCCTATATAAGCCTTTTCTTCATGGTCCCTTGTGGGATTGAATTCTTTGATATAATAATCCTTTTTACGCCCTGTTTTTTTCGTCCATATACCATATTTAAATTTTTCTCTCACGTAATTTTTTATTTCTCCATTTGTGTTTGGACACTCATGCATCACAATATCCCATTTCTTCATCCACTTGATATTAAGTTTCATCCATGTGTTCTTTCTTCTAGTTAGCTCCTCTTTCATAATTAGCTTAGGCCATCTATGATCCTCCATATTCTGGACCTTCTTTAAGTAGCTTAATAACCGGGTCATCGCTGAGGCCTCCAGAGGAAAAGTACCGGTCTCAGCCAATAAAATTTCATAAGGCACTGCAGTCTTAAGCTTGAGGCTGCATATAATTAGATGTTTTTGTATCCTTTCCACTTGTCTCCATTTCTGATCTGACATGCTGCTGCCCCAGATTTCACACCCATAGAGAATTACCGGAGTAACAAGAAGACCAAAAAGCGTTCTTTTAGTTTTCCAATCCCATAATTCGGCATTTCTACATCTATTTTGCAAAGAGTACAACGCTTTCCAGCCTCCTTGAATTCTTTTTGCTCTACATGTTTCCCAGCTAAGCTTGTTGTGAAAATCAAGCCCAAGGTACTTATACTCATCCACTATTTCTAGTGGCTTGCCTTCAAAGATAAATTCAATCTGCTGTTTTTTTCTTCGCAGTGAGAAGATCATTATTTTGGTTTTTGAAGTGTTCACTTGCATCCCGACCTCTTGACAAAACGATTCAAGGGCCTTCAAATGTTTTCTCAAATCATGTGCAGTTTTAGCAATTAATATGAGGTCATCGGCATATAACAGTAATTTTATTACAAAGTTGGCCAAAAGGATGCCTTCCCCACCAACCTTGTCAATCCATTCTTCCAGCTTATCAATGTAAAGCCCAAATAGCGTTGGGGAGAGCGGGCAGCCTTGTTTGACACCAATGTCACTGCCAAAGCATTCTGACATACCATCATTGGTTCTGATTTTAGCTTTGACCTGCTCGTAGAGCCTATGAGCAGCCGCCCTAAGCTCATGCGGAACTCCCAAATCCTCCATTCTCTTCCATAGCTTGTTCCGAGGGACCGTGTCAAAGGCTTTTTTAAAATCAACAAAGCAGCAATAGGCTTCGTCTCCTTGAATGTCCCAAATTTTTTCAATCAAAAATCTAAGGGTAACCCCATGATCAATAGTGGAGTGCTTGGGCCTAAAACCAGCTTGACCTTTTGCTCTTTTCCCCTCTTTTTCAGCCCAGCTGCTAATCCTGCGTTCAATCATGCTTCCAAAAAGTTTCCCCATAAGAGGGTTAACCATAATAGTTCGGTAGTTTGATGGGTTATTTATGTCACCATTTTTGTGCAAGGGGATAACAACACTAGTGGTCCATCCTTCTGGGAAGCCTTCTTGATTGACCCTGTTGAAAATGCTCTTAATACAAGGTGCAAGGACCTCAACACCCCACTTTAAATGTTCTGCTTGCAGCCCATCAATATCTTGTGCTTTCCCTCCTGCCAACCTTCTTATGCCTTGACTGATATCCTCTACAGTGAAAAGTTCGGTGGCTGCCTTGATTATTGGGGGTCTATGTTTATCCTGCTCACGCTCATAAAGAAGTTTTGCATAGTCTAGCCATTGAGAGCTTGTAATATTATTTTCCATTTGTTTTCTTTTCTGTTGTAGCTCCTTCCAAAATTTTTTGGGGTTGTTCTTTCCAAGGGTAATCAGCTCCAATCTTCTATCCCTTACATACTTTTCCTTTTTACTTCGTATCATCCTTTCATACTCTTTCTTGTTTTCTATTGTCATTCCCCCCTCCCGAAGCTTCCTTTTTGTTAACTTGCACTCCTCATCGAACCACGGGTTTGCCGGAAAAGTATTTGTACTGCCTCTCTTGGGTCTAGACCTCTTGCACTCACCCAAAGCTTTGTGCACTAGAGGGATCAAAGTATTCTTGTTTATTGAGTGCATCTTTATGTAAGCTGATTTTTTTTCCAATTCCTGAAAGAAATTTTTGAGGGCAGTCTTGAAGATTTTCTGATTTTCTTGATTCATGAGAATTTTACCCGGTGTGGGTGCTTTGTTCTTGCTGTTAAGAACTTGTTCCCCTTGCTGCTTGATTATGCGAATGTCAAGTTTTACATATATTGGATTATGATCCGATTTCAACTCCATTGGACATTTACCAATCACAAGCTCCATTATTCTTGCTGTATAATTACGAGATAAAATGACAATTTAACGCTCCATTCTCTTAAATGATAGACAATTTAACGCTCCATTATTCTTGCTGGATTAAATGATAGGTACTACACACCGTATGCTTTTTAACGCTCCATTCTCTGCCACTCATTGTAGTTGCCACGCAAATTTGACGATCGATCGAAGATCGACCATAAAGTTTTACAGCCATCGAACTTACACCGTTGATGCATCGATTGTTACCGTTGAGACGATTCTCCATATTCATTAACGTAGAATAAATAAATACGGAAGCGTATATACGACACCCAGATATTCCAAAATGGAGGAGAATAAACGAATTAGTGTAGGAAAAAATATCACGCAATCACTCAGAGCGTTCAAACCAGTTAAACATGGCCAATTATTTGAAAGCACCCGAAAACTCCTGATTTCACACAGTGCAATCAAGCAAAGACAACATCCATAATTTAATAAAATGAAATCTCCACCTTCGCCATTGCAGTCAGCTGCAAGAGGCCACCAAAAAATGGTGTTAGAGCCTCTCTATCTTCAAGTAGGAGGAGGCGCCAAATTGCTAGGTTATGGGGAAAGGCTTTCAGTTTTATGCGAGTATGGCGCCAAGTATTCCAGTGCCAGATGCACAATTGGAAAAAAATCGAGCCTAAAGGGTTTTGAATCAAATAATTTTCATAATGTAAGTCTCTTGTCAAAATTATATGCTGCGACACAATCGTCCTCGGTTGACATCTTTCCTGGAGAAGAAGAAGAGGATGATGACGACGATTTATCTCGTTTCAGAGGTTTGGTGTTAGACCTCTATTACAGGTGAGAATATTTTAAATATTCAAGTTTATGAAATATTCACTTTCTTTGGTAGTTTCGGAAACGTTTTTATTTAACTTTATGTTGTTTCGAGATGCTCAACTTATTTTAGTTTAGATATTTTGTTCGTTTATTAGTATAAGGAATATTTATTGGGGCTTGATTTAGACCCTGCTCTAGAATTGGAGCAATTTGTAGAAATGTACTTAGTTTTTTTAATTTTTATTTTGTTATGGTTATCCAATTGTCTGCTGGGCGGGGAAGGACTGCTATAGCGTCAATCTTGCTTTGCTCCCGACCCCACCACCAGCAGAATTGAATTTTTATTGCTTGATTTCTAATTATTGTGTTGGAGTGATTAGGGTCGAAACAATCTGTAACTTTATGGTGGGGATTCCACCCGCCTCGTTCGTCTAAGATACCAATGCCTACTTGGTAATTCTCGGACAAAATTTGCTTGGCTAAGCTGCTAAGGTGTGAGGCTCTTCTGTGGAACAAAATTTGCCTGGAACTTTCCTAGACCAGTACCCGCTGGCACTGGCCATGGGCTAAGCTGATATGATCTTTTCCTTTTTCAGGAGTTGGGCATTAGCAGTTTACAAGAATGGAAGAGTGGCAAGCTTTTTCACAATCCAAGCCTCTTAACCAGTTGAACTTCCGTTAGGTGACATTGTTTCATAAGTCCTATGGGTAATTGACTTGGATCTAGTGCTTACCATCGGTGGCCCTACCTTTGCTAAGTGAGAAACTTTTCCGGGTTTAGCCCAGGGAAAGGGGCTGTCCAATCTATTGCACACCGAGTCTTGCCTGTAAATGATTGGGACTAACAAACCTTGCCAAAAGAAGAGCAGTAATGGGATTGGATTCTTTGGATAGAGGATCAGCATACAATGTCAGTCATATGACTCCAATTTGACAAACTAAACATTTGCAATTAATGTTAGTCATAAAATTTGGAATCGAAAACCTAAACAGTCGATATCAGCAGAACCTTTAAAAATGCATAAAACTCCATTATACATTAATTCTGCAAATTTTCGTAAAAGCTTCATAAAAAATTAAAGCAAACCCAAAAATATATTATAAAATTAAAAATTGAAAATGCATGGACAATATTATCCATCAGCTAGGCATCAAAGAAGGCAGGCCATGCTTATACGTGGTGAAATCGTCAAGTGGCAAATAAACTGAATGGATAACATGAGCAATCATTTTAATGGTCACAATAGTCCGTAGTTTATCATCATAAATGAATATCTCTGTTCCCAAATTGAAACTGCTCTCCCAAATGACAAATCTTTTCAAATCTTAGCTCAACTGTCATCCTCAAGCGGTGAAATTGATCATAAGCCAGTAATTGACACTTAACTTGGCAGAAGGCGAGTTTCTAAAGGAGACAAGATTGCTAACATGATAACCTTGGGACATGTATCCCTATGCTTGTTTGGGACACGATGACCTTCTTGAATGATACGGTAAACTTATGTGAATCTCACTGATTCTTTTCTGTCATTGAACCAATTTCTCCATTTCACAAACCATGTGAGAATAGAACCTGACACAATACCGTGGACATAAAAGAGCTAAAATAAGCTCAAATTACATACATACAGCTGCAAAGAATTTTCTCACAAAGTGAATCTGGTTTCTTCTTCTTCGTACTGCTTAAATTAAATTGATTTTCAGCAACACCCTTTTTGTTCTGCCAACATCAACTCTAGCTCTATTTGGACACATTTAACAAGGTCCAATAACACTTGGCACAATTTCTCTAAAGGATCTAGACTAGATACCACTTGATGCAATAGATCCCTCTTTTGTTTTTCCAGAATCTTTGAGACATCAATGTTGCCTTTACTAGAACCTAGACGGTTCCACCTATAGGGTTTTTACTATTGCAGCACAAAATAAAAAAAAGGTTCATAGTAAAAGTTAGAAAGAAATCCATAATTAATTTGTAGTCCAGAAACATTGTTAATATTATGAAACTTGTTGGAATTGAAGCCTAAGAGCAAAGAATAAGATGAAGAGAAAGAAAAAAGGGGATATACTTCTTAATGATTATGTTTTTCAGTTTCATGAGCACATGTGGTATAGAGTTGACTGTTTATTCTTTGTCCATAATGTTTTTACATTTTTTTGATAGTTTAAATGAGGGTGCGAGACGGTCCCTCATCCAGAGACAAATTAAAACCATATATAAAAACAAACAGAATTGCACAGCCAAGCTGTAGGAATGCTAGAAAAGATATCCAAACAATATAAAGATGAAGTCAAGTTACTATTCACACCCTGCAAGTAGGGCTTGCCTCCCTCCTTGTTGCATCAAAGCTTTATAAAAGAAGAAGTAGAAAAGACTTTTTGGAAGAAACAGGAGTCAACTCACCCAAAACAAAAGAACGATAATTAGGATTCATAGGTAGATTGGCCTGTCCATCCTTAAATAAAGGGTCTGAATCAAAAAAGGATGGAAAAGAACCTCCAACCAAAGGAGTCAAGCCATGGTTAGTCACTAGAGGAGCTGAAACTTAGAGGGAATAAAGCACCACTTGTGAAAGGGAGCCATGCAAAGGAGTTATAGGTGAAAGCATGGGAGAAGCTCTTGGAGGAGACAACCCTATCCTTTTTGAAACTTTGGGAGGAGAAGGAGCAATGTAGGATTTAGAGATAGCTAGAACAATTTGATGGCAAGGTTCAACATCTTTCCACTAAGTCATAGGCCCAAAAATGCTTTTTTGAATAAGGACAAACAACCACCACATGACCTAGGCCAAAGAATGATTTGTATAAAAAAACCAAACCCTCATAATCTAAATTTTACCTCCAACCATAGATCCCTAGAAATATCCATCTCCACATGTAGCTGAGCAAAAGTGGGATGCAAACAGGAAGCTGTTTGAGGGGAAACATAAATGCACTTGCCTAGGGTATGTTATATAGTCAATAGTTGGAGGAAAAGCAATATTGTAAGGGGAGATTAGGAAGCCTAACCCAGACTGACAACATAGAGAAAGTTTCTATAAAAAGGATTAAACTCAAGAAATCATGACTTCATATAGAGAGAAGCATTGCCACAAAAATAGGTTTCAATGTGGTAAAGAAACTTATGATCTTATTCTAGTCACAAACTAATATTTAAAAAAAACCATGCACATGGGTAGATGAGAAGATCCTTTGTGAGGAAGGGTTGCCAAGTCTTAGTGATCCATGCATGGAGATCAACAAGACTCAGCCAAAACTTATGGAACTTACAATAAGCCTTATTTTTGCATAATTTTGCTCTTCCCTAGAATCTCTAGGACTTGTCTCAAGAATGGGGCATTTAAGAACCTGCCTCACCAGAAGATGAACTCCATTCCCAAGAAGATGAAATTTAAGGCATCCAAAAGGGTAGGAGCTCAAGGCTTGCCCAAGTTGGGAGAGACACCATTCTTTTGCTGATCAATACATGTTACTCCCAATGGAGGTCCAGATGAAGACATAGGGGAGGGAGCCTTAGGATCTTTAGAAAAATGGTCAGGTCGTGAACTTGCTACAAATCCAACTCAAGTTCCTTTCAGATTTCATAACACCATTCATGAAATTAGTGAATCCTTCCAACAAATACTGAAACCCTTTTAATTCAATTTTGACGCCTCGAATCTGAATACCCTTCTCTCTATGAATTCCAGCACCTATCTGTTGTCAACTTCACAAACTTTGCGACACCAAACCTCTTTGGTGATATTCTTTGATAAAAATCAAGATATAGTCCTTGGAATACTTTGAATGAAGAATAGAAGGAACAACAACTTTTACTATTTGTTCTTGTGATGAATGAAACACCATGAGGGCTGTTACAATGTTGGAAACTCCAATATGAACTTTGTTTTTGTAAGCTCGCTGTGATGTCCCTTATTTTTTTATACGCCCAAAAAGAGGAATTAGTTTAATTAATTAAATATTAAAATTGTCTTTATTATCTTAGAAGACATTTTAATTATTTAATTAATTAATTAATTAATATTTATGGCTATATGCAATGTTATAATATTGGAATTTAAGCTTTATAGGCCATTTATATTTAAATAATTCAGTTACAACAACTGAATGTGGAGGGCGAAGATTAAAAGGAGTATTGGCGGAAGGATTCGGCAGGATGGAGATTGAATATTGAATATGTTATGATCTAACTTTGGGATTCTGGGAACGGAAACTCTCAGCATCCGTGTGTCATGTCTGGACGGAAACCCAAGCATGGTTGATTGGAGGAAATCTGGTCTTGGAAACTCATGACGGAGAGTTCTGTGCAAATCAATAATGGAGGCGGCATTCATGGATATGAATATTTCCCTTGCGATTGAAGATTGGTATATATTTCCTGGGTATATATGTAATGATTGGTATTTTCATTGTTGGCGCTGGCATCAGTTATTTATTCGTTCCTTCTATATTCTGGACAAGTTCATTGTTATCTGAAGAGCACGGGAAACGTGACTTGCTACTGTTTCGATATTCTTATTCATATCGGGTGATCATCTTGCTTAAACAGAATTATATTATTAGCGCTGGTGATATCGAAATTTCACATACGCTTCATTGAATACTTCCATGTGCTGGAGAATATCTTAGCCGCTGTGCGAGTCATGCACGTTGGCTTCCGGACATGAAATGAGGACAAATTAAGACGTGGTATATTTATCTCATTATATCATTAACGGGCTCGCAGTGGAAAATCATGTTGTGTATGACATCAATCGATGCTCTATTTGTTGGTCCAAGTCTTTATTATTGGGCATATTTACAATTGATATTCACGTGTTTTCCCCTTGTCACTGTATATATGATATTCGCTGAGCCTTGTGTCTGATGCTGAACGGAAAGAAGTTATTATTGTGGACCTACGGCTAAGAGTGGAATATTGCTAGGTATGATCCACTGGGTCAGTGAATCGCGATTGAAGAACAGAGTAATCCCTGCCTCATGAATGGCGCCCGTATAATGGAAGGTTCAACATTTAATCCTATATTCAATATGCATTCTGGAACTCTCGGGTATGTTGTAATTCTGTTGCAGTGTCAATGAATCAAGAACTTAGATTACATTGTATATTGCAGTAAACTGTGTAATTAGTTATGCCTCGATTAACATTTGAGCATTATTTGTCCATTTGGGTTCATTCACAATCATCTGTAAGGCAATCTGGTTGATCACAATAGACTGTGTTGTTCCTTTGAAATATTTGTGTGGTCTGCAACATAAATTCCTGTATTAACTGAGAATTGTAATGCTCCTTAATTGTTCTATTGGATTGTTTGTGCTTAAGCAATTCAAACTCTAAAAATATATACTGCTCCAATACACAAATCAGAACTATAAATCGGTGTGAAAACATTGGGAACAACAGGCAAATTGAGGTTATTAATATAAACCCGAGAAGGGGTCATTACACTCGCTGAATGATTGAATTTGATCATGGACCTTCTTCGGAGGCAGCTGAAATGATGAAAACACTGCAGTAGATCTGCAATTTTGATATAGAGTGCTGTTGTAAACAGCACATCTTCAATGGAAATTGCTGCAAGATTGATGTTTAAACCCTAGGTGAGTTTGATAAATACAAACAATGGCATGATGCTTGAAAATTGGTCTTGAAACGCTAGGTGCTGCTTAAAAATGTGAAATTTTGGATTCAATGCTGTAATACTTTGCTGAAAATAGGAACTTTTGATGACCACTGCTGAATATTAATGAAGTCTGCCGAATGTCAATTGAAAACCTTGCAGATCTGATATGGATGACACCTGTTGTAGATGACTGCTGTATACAGATTGAGGCATCTCTCTGTGCCTTACACTTGCCTCTTAGATTGCCTATTCATTGTTGCTTGGCAAAACTAATCATAACTTGGGCCATATTTCTTTTTGGCAGAGATTTCCAGTGGTTAAACCACCCTCAAAGTGCACCGAGGCTGTCAAATGCTGCTGTTTTGTTAAGTTGGAAATTCAGGTGGAGAATTTCAATATTGTTGTCATTTCTATGATGGAGTGTGGAGAACTTACATGGATGAATCACTAACAAAGTGTAACAAGCTTACTTGGGTTATATCACTTGAACCACTTTCCCCTTGGGTGAAGAATCTCTTCACTATTGCCACCTTGTCCCTCTTTGAAAACATGGCAAGCTCCGCTCTAGTGTGTGTCTCTTCACTTACTGGCGTCCTCTAGACCCAGGCAGAGATATCCAAGGGTTAAACCACACATAAAGTGCTCCTTAAGTCACTTGGGTGGAGATCCTATTCATTTAAGCCATTTTTTGCTGATTTGGCTAGAAAAGTTCAATGGTCAAACCCAACCAAAAGTGTGCCTGTTTCACTTGAACTCATTTTTTCTTATCCCAGGCAGAAGTTTAGACCACTTTAGCGAACATTTCCAAACTTGGCAGAATTATTTCATGGTTTGACTTTGGCCAACAGAAAAGTGTGCCCAGCTGGTGAGGCGGCTGTGGAACATTGAGCTACTTGAACCAACCTTTGCATGTTAGGCGGAATTCTGATCAGACTTTGCTACATTGTTCTTGTGCTAGGCAGAGTTTGTCTACACTTATGCCAAAAGTGGAAGTTGTCATGACATAAGCCAATTTTTATTACTATATGGTTGAGCCCACATAAATGTGTGCCCAACACTTTGAACAGATCCTGCCACTTTTCTTTAGAACTTTGGTGCAAGATTGTATTGTCTTAGCCCTGTTTCTGCTAGGCTGAACTTTGATAGGACCTTGCTAGGATGGATCCTTGATAGGACTTAGTCCAGTGGAGGGATCCTTTACCTATACCAATTTCATGCTCCTAAGTGTGTTAGTTGAAGCATAGATGACCTTGCAAACTGACCAGGGACTTACCACAAATGACTTGTATCAACACAAAACCAATCATCAATTCGATGGCAAATGGATGGAAGATAAGTTTACACATTGAATTTTGTAGGGGTGCAACCCATTGTTGACTTATGCTTATTTTAGATTATTAAATGCACCCAACACATACAAAGAATGCATGGACAAGGTGAGGTACAGGGAACATGTGATATTGCAAAGCAACAAGCTTGCAATTAAGAAGGTATCAGAAATAAAAGAGTTTCAAGGTAAGGGAAATACAAAGCAAGTGGACTATAGAGTTTTTTAAGACTAAATTTCCTTTCTCTAAACAATGACTAGACTTCTGGAATGGGTACAAAACTCAATATGCTATCCAACAGAAGTGTCCAATAGCCAGTGTAAGTTTCAAATGTAATGATTAAATGTGGGGCATATATCAGTCCACAAAGAAATCATCCAAGATACCTATTTCTGTCTATGATATATCTGCTTGTACAACGTTGAATTTCTCTGGAAGCACTCACCTCAAGTCAGAGTTGAAAAAGAACCGGAAAGAATCAGACTAGTGTTAAAATACTGGACAATGAACCCTCTTATTTGCTTCTTGTAGTTTGAAAACAAAACATTTGGAAGAAGATAACATTCTCTAGGTTATCAAGGAATACATTTTCCATAGCCAAACATGGCCTAGTATAGGTTTGGATACCATCTGGGGGGCAAAAACTTAGGATTGAACTCATAAGCATTGGAAAATGCGATGCACTAGCCAAATCTAAGCTTTTCTTTTACAGAAATTACATTAGGATACACAGTGTCATGAAATGAGCATTTTGTACGTTATACTTTGCTGATTCAGAACATGGTCATAAAACTGTGACTTGTACCTACTGTTAACCTCAAAATGGGAATTTTCATAGAACAGAGCACCTTGCATGTGTATACAGCTCTCTTTTTGATTTCTCTTTGCATTTTCCATGGCTTTATTATATTTTCTTGCTTTTACTTTCTTTTTCTCTTGTGCCAGAACTTACTTTGGTACATGGATTTGATATACTGTTCAACAGGGATTGTGTAGCCTATGATGCAAACATTTCTGCCTTTCAGGATCATGTGGGTTAATGTAGATATTGGATTACTTCTGCTAATAGATTTCTGCCAAACACTCTTTAAATTTCTTTGTTACCTCTGGGGAATTAGAATAAATGTTCCCTGCCTCATACAATAATTGATCTTGCAATTAAGACAACCTTCATTTTTTAATGCCTATCTGACCTGTGCCATTGACTTGTGGCCTGCTTCAACTATATGCAAGCTTTATTAACTCTATTTTTCCATAGCTATCCTACTGGACTCTTTAGCGTTTGAATTATTCATCTTGTTGTGTCTAACAAAGAGTAAATAGATTTCATGTACTTTGTTTAATCATAATGCATTTTAACTGACTGTGGTTATGTTGTGGTTTCTATGCATAGGCCCATCAATGTTGTCTGCTGGAAGCGTGCCATTTGCTTAGAATTCTTGGAGAAGGTTAGAGTTGTACTCTACTTTCTGGAGCAGATCGCTGAGCTACAATTTCTTCTCTAATAAATGATGAATATTTGGCACTGTTGATGTCATATAAACAGAGATTTTTAATAATAAAATGGGCCAACATTTCTAATTTATAATGTGTAGGTTTTCATCTTATCTGTAGATCCCAGTTTATCTAAATGTTAGATACAAGGATTTTTCTAGTTTTACTTTACTCCTACTTCTTGTTGAAATGAACAAGTTCACTTGTTCCAATGTTATGATATTCTTCTGGATTTGCATGTTACCATGTTTGGAAAGATCCTTTTCTTGTCACACTCAATTGTCTTACTGATTGAATATCTTTTGATGCATTTCTATTTTTCAGGCAGATGTTTTACAATATTATGAGCAGACTGTTTCTTCTCCTGGAGGATCTTTCAATATTCCAGCTGTGTTGAAGGTATGCTTTTGTTTAATAATCAGTTATCTAGAGCATATGAAATCATTCTACTCATCTGTAGTTTTAAGTAAGTGCTTCTACTCATTTTGTAGCCAACATTCAATGCCTATAGTATGTTTTATTTATGTATTAATTGTTGTCGGATTTTGAGTAGTCATAGGAGTCAGTTGGGAGATCATTTTGTTCTGCTTGGCAATTGCCAGACTCTTTAAATAAACTTTGCGTAGCTAGGGAAATGGGTTTGATCCATGGCTGGTCATCTTTGCTTTACTTTTTTAATAATTTCATGTGTGAAATAAAGATGTATTTTAATGCTCTATCTGTTTATTTTTTAATTATTAGTTCTATCAAATAGAAGAGAAAATATTTGGTGTCGTTGCACTAAAAGAAACCGGGTTTGATATAAGATATACATGCTCTTAGACCCCAATAAAGGTGGGAAGACACCACAACGTGGTCAAGACCAAGAGACCAGGTGATCTTTAATTGACAAAACAAAGAGAATGAAGAAGACTATGAGAGGTAGTCAAAGAGACTCTAGTAGTGTAAATCTGAAGTCGAAGTCCCTCCTGAAGTAGATAGAGTCGTAGTCGAGAAAAAAGATATTAGAACATTCAACCTGTTACGAATAACCACACAAAGGAAGAGTGGGTAGAGATAGAAAGATATCTTCCATTATTAGACAAAGCATGGGTTGATCTTGCAGACCAAGTTCAATATGAAGAAGAATCAATAGACTCGTTCCTTGATGACAAAGTAGAGGCATATGAGAGCAACTTTTGAGGAGGTACCAAAGAGTTGTTAATCGAAGAAGAAGAAGAAACCAAAAGCCCTAGAGCTAAAGATTGGAGTGTATAAAGAGAACCTGAAAGTGAAACAAGTGTGTGTAATGTTGAGTCATAGGAAGTGTAGAGGATTCCCATGTGGCTGAGAGTGTGGGAGGAGCATTAAAACGTTCGAATCAAAACTCCCTAATGAGTAGGTTCCAAACACTAGGTTTGCATTAGAATAAAATCATGGTGACTCCACCATTAAGTTGCCTTAGTATATAAAGCAAGAAGTTGCCTCATTTTATAGGTAATGGATTAGAGGATCTCGTAAGGCGCTGTAAGACTTGTGAAACAATTTGGACAACAAATGGCTAACATGAGAGAGCATATTGGCTATATTATTTTCTAGCCACCTTAAGGGGTGTGGCTATTGATTGGTAAATAGAGATTGAGCCAGCCTCTAGAAATACATGGTAGAAATTTAAGAAGGCATTTGAAGAAGAATTCAAATTGCTTTAAGATGACAATGAAATCATAGTAGAAATTTGCAACACAAGAAAGTAAAGCATGAAAATTTAATAGCCTATAATTGTATGCTCAAAGAATCACTTGTAAATTTAGAAAATGAATTTGTTGATGGACTAAAAAAAGATGGTTCATTGAAGGTCTTATTCCTTCATTAAGAAAAAAAGTTGTACCACTATCATCATATGTTGGAGTGTTTAATCAAGTGATGGATATAGAAAGTGAGGACAAGATGTCTTCATGATCTAAAAGACAAATACATGAAGATGATGTTTTCGATAGAAGCAGTGATAGTGAAGTAGAAATAGTACAAGCATTAAGGAGAGACATGCTTTGAATGATGAAGGAATTGTACGTGGTGAAAGAAATTAGAAAAGAGCCAAAAAAAATATGGCATATTGATTGCAACCATGAGAGTCATGTCAAAAGTAATTGTCCTAGGAAATTATTTTGTGATATTTGTTAGTTTATGGGTCATTCAAGGAAAGAGTGCTTGTACAATCTGAAGCGTAGAATCACACAAGCGCATTTCACACAGGGAGAGCACTCCACTCCATCAAGCACTCCATTGAAACCCCAAAATAACATGAACACATGTTTAGGTGGCTTTTGAAATCAAAGAGGGGGAGGTTGGAGTCAGATATAGTATGACTCCAAAGGTCATCCAATTATACAATGTTGGCAATGTGATGAATGGGGACATTTCATAAGAGACTACATAGAAACCAAAACAAAATAAGATTACTATGAAAATGGTGTGGACTTGGAGACCATGAAGACACTAGATGTCCGAAGCAAAAGGATAACATCAACATGATTGATGTCGGGAGGCATAACAAAGTATTGTGTAACACTCCAGACCAGAAAATGAACAAAAAGCAACTCTAGATGCTCCAAATAAATAATCATACATAGAAAGAACACTCAGCAGGGAAGATCAATAGGAACATATTTTGTAGAAACCCCTGTTTCCCCTGTTTTCCGAAACTGTGTGTTTTTTGACTGTTTTGGTGTATTTTGATTTTTTTTGATGTTTTTGCATGAATAAGAAAGAATGTGATTTTGGAAAGAATTTGATATAAAATTGCAGATAAATACAATAAGCTCAGATCTAATACAAATAGGCTTAGGAATCGATAACTATTGATTTCATTATTTTTGCCATAGCAATTACCATAAGAATCTCTGAAATACAGGCAAGATTAGACAAATATTATTCAAAAGAACCTGATTTGCAGCAAGCTAAGAATGATTGAGAACTGGTACGGCTGCAATAAATATCCACTTGTCCCTCCGTCAGATGCCAGAAGAATGATCCAGAGGTAAATGCGCCAACTGGGTAGAAGCCAGAAGATCAAAATGGAAGGCGATTTGTCCTGAACAAAAAAATACAGCCCTTTGAGATGGTACGGCCTGGTACAGAAATAGTACGGCCTTGAAACAGCAGCCAGCAAACAAATAAAATGTATGGCCCTCAATGGTGTCTCTGGATCTCAATGAAATATGCGCCTCAACAGATGAAACCCTACTGAATGAATCTCGTGCTGAAAACTCTGAAAATCAATACTCGGTGAATGTTCTGTGATCTCTCCTGAATGAAGAAATCTCTCTGAAATGCAATAGATCAGCTGGTATCTCATAGCCTCTGAATCGCAACACTGAAGATGGCTCGTTCTCCAATGTCTGTAGACAACAGAAACCCTAGGCTTCGTTCTCCGGAAGAAGACTTGCTTAAAAATTCAATATTCAATATCCATAATGAGCTCGAATTCCAATGAAACCCTTATATCTCCTCAGAAGTGCGAATTCTCTCAAAAAGGCATCATTAAAATAAATTCGAACTTTTCTTTTAATTATTTCAATAGTCTTCAATCAAATTTTTAATTATAAATTATAATTAAAAATGACCCCTTCCATGATGGGCGACCCCCTTCAGCAGTTCACTTAAGTTATAATATTAAAATATTATAACCTTATAATATATGCTCCAATTAATTAATATTTAATTAATCAATTAAATATTAATATCTCCCTCAAGAAGCGTCCGATTCACGAACCGTCTGAAGCTGGCGAAAGAGTGAATGATTCTGCACATGATCAAACCATACGGCTAAAAATAGCAGGGGTGCCTCGCTGAGTGTCAAAAACTGCTAAAAATAGCAACTCAGGCAAATAGTGTCCGAATGAGCCCGAACGAAAGCCAACTGGAGAAATTCTGACAACTGAAGCCAAGCCAAGCTCCATCAAGACCCTCTATCCATCCTATCAGCCTATGAGGGTCGCATAATAGGCTAATCATCAGCTCTGAGAGATGTCAACTGGAAGGGGACATGACATATTTGTTTACACTCTGATTAATTGATAGCAAGTCACAAAATTCCTAAGCTATACCAGTTAAATACATCAAAGATATAATTTATTTTAGAACAATCTCTTTGACGCTTACAATCTGAAGGAACAGTCCCTTTGAAATGTAGAGTGAGTGCTTAATCATGAAATCGATAGTGTCGCTCTTAATCATTCCAGTAGGGAATACTAGGATATAGCGTGATTGATCAATCCCAAATTTGTCTGCCGTTATGGCACAAGCCGAAGGTTGTGTTTGGGGTGCCCACTTTTGATTGTACTTCCTACTCAATAGCTCCAACAAATCCTAGCGACTGGTTGAGAAGTGCTCTCGCATAAGCAAACTATCTAAAGGTTGCGCGATCTAGTGGTAGTGCAAGTCGTGCCCAGGTGAGGAGTAACTCGCTAGCCTGAAGATGTAGTCAACTACTATTGGGGTTGTGGAGGATCTCCAATGAATGTGCTGCCATTGCTAAACCCGTGAATAGAGATGTATTCGTGGTGAGCGTGGCCAGAGTCGGAAGCTCGGCCACCAATCGTTTGATACGGCCTCCACCAGCTACCTCACTTATCAATTCAAACCTGTATACTTGCTAGATGAATTGCGAATTAGATAGTAGTGTGTGGAAGGTTGGACCTTAATCTCCAGAAAGGGTTTTCGTCCTACCTGGAGGGCGAACCAACAGAGGGCAGTCGTCTAAAGACTCTCAACTGTTCGTGCGTTTAAGAGTCCAAATTCCAAATGCCTTCACAATGCAATTGATCCCAAATAAATATCATGCTAACCAAAGGGGTCAACCCAAAACAAGATTAATTTCAAATGCTATTCTTAGTGCCAACCATAAGAGGGGTCAGCTAGATTAGATATCAAATTTAAATATTTTTTTTAATAATTTAAATTTATTATTATATTATTATTTTAATTTTATATTAAATCCAGATATAGTGTTTAGAAACACTTTTATAATTTTCCCTCCGAAATGATTCAAGTTATTTTGGGGTCATGACAGTCCTCCTTGCTTGGATGTTGCTTGCCCTCAAGCAACTTCAGATCTGGATCCTTGAAAGTCTTTCTTCTTGTCCTCGTCTTCCCCGTCTCCTTAGTTGAAACTTCCTCAAGGCTTGCCTTGGAGAATCCTTGGAGGACAACATCTTTTTCATCAGATTTGAACTTCAAATCTAGAGTTTGATAGTTTGTTGTGTACTTCCCAAGTGAGTGCAGCCATTGCACTCCCAAGCCCACATTTGTCTCACCAATGCCAACTATGTAGAAATCATCCCAAATCTTGTGTCCTCCCAAGGTCAATTCCATTTGTTGAATCTGGCGAGTGCATGGAATAGTGTAACCATCTGCTACTACCACATTAAATCCTTCGAAATTTTTCACCCTTAGGCCCATCTTAGCCACTAGCCCTTCGTTGATGAAATTATTTGTGGCTCCACTGTCTATTAATACTGTTACCCTTTGTCCTTGTAAGTCCCCTCTAATGCGGAGAGTGATACCTAGGTGCTCCTGACAGTGTTGCAAGAGTGCCTCCTGAATGTCCACCGGACAATGTCTTTAGGTACACCTCCTCATCAATAAAGCCTATGAATTCATCCTCCCCCTCTTCAGGCATCATCATTAGAGGTTACCTCAACATAGTGATGTGTCCTTTTCCCATACACCTATGATCTTGTACCCAACCTTCCTTGCAATGGAATCAAAATCCTTTCCTTCACAGCTCGTTCTTAGAAACATCCATCCCGTGAGACCTTGGTGGTGGATTTGTTGGTTGAGGGATAATCTCGTGAGGTGGCTTCTCTGGCTGCCATGTTGGTGCATTCTTGAGCATGAGTTTATTCTTTATGGTGGAATCCTCAAGGCTTAAGGCTCTTCGAATAGCCTCTTCCAATGATGTTGGCTCTAAAGCCCTCACCAATCCATGGGAGGATTCCGATAGCCCCTCAATGAATAAGAACACGAGTCTTCTATCTATCACATCTAGGACCATAATAGCAAGCCTTTGAAATTTTGCCACATAATCATCCACGGTCCCTTGTTGCCTTAGACGCGCTAATTCCTTGAAGTATGTTTCCGGATCTCTTCAACCAAACCTTTCTATGAGCTTTTGTGTGAAATCAGCATATGTAGTGACAAGATTAAACCCTTTCTATGATGTTGGCTCTAAAGCCCTCACCAATCCACGGGAGGATTCCGATAGCTCCTCAATGAATAAGAACATGAGTCTTCTATCTGTCACATCCGGGACCATAATAGCAAGCCTTTGAAATTTTGCCACATAATCATCCACGGTCCCTTGTTGCCTTAGACGCACTAATTCCTTGAAGTATGTTTCCGGATCTCTTCAACCAAACCTTTCTATGAGCTTTTGTGTGAAATCAGCATATGTAGTGACAAGATTAAACCCTTGCGTCACGATTCTATGATGCCACCATTTATGTGCTATTCCCTCCAAATGCAGAATGGCAAACTTGATAGATTCATCTTCGGGCATTGGATTGAGTGAAAAGTATGTGTCTAGCATTAGTACCCATGCTCGTGCTATCACTTTCCCTGAACCATCAAAAGCTGGGAGAGCCAACTTGCTCACCCTATGTTGCAGATCTCTATTGAAATAATATGTTGATTTCCCTCCTTTTGATCCATTCCTTGTGTTGTGAAACTGAATGAATGGAATTTGACTTCTCACATCTAGGTCAATCTGTGCATAGGCATCTATGCTTGCATTGACATCGCCTTCAGCAAGTCTTTGCTCTTCTCCTCCATTGGTAGGTCCATTCTTGGTCAAGAATGATAGTTGTGTGGGGTGGGTAGCCTTATTGCTCTGAGTTTCAGATCCATTTTGATTGGAATAGCTACCTTCTAGGCCATTGTTTGGTGTAGATTTGAAGGTGTTGGTCATGGTGTTCATGGTTTGCATCATCATGCTCATCATTTGTGATGTTTGTTCTTGTTTTTTGGCCATTTGCTCCTGCATTTGAGCCATTTGCCTCAGGAAGGTCTCCCATTGCTCATCCCTGTCAGCCATCTTCTTACCTCTGCCTCCTATTTCGGATGACTCAGCTTTTGCCTTCCTTCTTTCCCTCTCAATGGCTCGCTGATCTCTTTGACTTGGTTGCATAAAATATCCTTAGGCCGGTAGGGTCTCAGGCTTGGATACCACTGTAACACTCCAGACTAGAAAACGAACAGAAAGGAGGTCTATGTGCTCCAAATAAATAATTATACATAGAAAGAATGCTTAGTAGGGAGGATCAATAGGAACAGATTTGTTTACACTCTAATTAATCGATAGCAAGTCATAGAATTCTTGAGCTATACCAGTCAAATACATCAAAGATATAATTTAGTTTCAGAACATTCTCTTTCATGCTTACAATATGAAGGAACAATCCCTCTGAAATGTAGAGTGAGCGCTTAATCATGAAACGGATAATGTATTGCTCTTAATCATTCCAGTCGGGAATACAAAGATATAGCGTGATTGATCAATCCCAAATTTGTCTGCCGTTATGGCACAAGTTGAAGGTTGTGATCGAGGTGCCCACTTTTGATCATACTTCCTACTCGATAGCTCCAACAACTCCTAGCGACTGGTTGATAAGTGCTCTCGCCTAAGCGGACTGTCTAAAGGTTGCATGACCTAGTGGTAGTGCAAGTCACGCCTAGGTGAGGAGTGACTCGCTAGCCTGAAGATATAGTCGCCTAATGCTGGGCTGGTGGAGGATCTCCAATGCATGTGTTGCGATTGCTATACTTGTGAACAAAGATGTATTCATGGTGAGTGTGGCCAGAGCCAAAAGCTCGACCACTAATCGTTTAATATGACCTCTTCCTGCTACCTCACTTATCAATTCAAACCTGTCGATGCCAATATACCTCCCAGATGAAGTGCGAATTAGATAATAGTGTGTGGAAGGTCGGACCTTAATCTCCAGGAAGGGTTTTTCGTCCTACCTGGAGGGCGAACCAGCAGAGGGGGGTCGTCTCAAGACTCAACTATTCGTGCGTTTAAGAGTCCAAATTCTAGATACCTTCACAATGCAATTGATCCCGCATAAATATCACGCCAACCAAATGGGTTGACCCAAAACAAGATTAATTTTAAATACTATTCTTAGTGCCAACCATAAAAGGGGTCGGCTAGATTAGATATCAAATTTAAATATTATTTTTAATAATTTAAAGTTATTATTATATTATTATTTTAATTTAATATTAAATCTAGATATAGTGTTTAGAAACACTTTTATAATTCCCTCTGAAACAATTCAAGTTATTTTGGGGACATGACAGTGCTCCCCCCTCGGATGTTGCTTACGCTTAAGCAACTTCAGATCTGGATCCTTGAAAGTCTTTGTTCTTGTCCTTGTCTTCCCCGTCTCCTTAGTTGAAACTTCCTTAGGGCCTGCCTTGGAGAAACCTTGAAGGACAACCTCTTTTTCATCAAATTTGAACTTCAACTCTAGAGTTTGATAGTTTGTTGTGTACTCCGCAAGCGAATGAAGCCACTGCACTCCCAAGCCCACAACTGTCTCACCAATGCCAACTATGTAGAAATCATCCTGCATCTTGTGTCCTCCCAAGGTCAACTCCATTTGTTGAATCCTCAGAGGACAACCCCTTTTCCATCAAATCTGAACTTAAACTCCAGAGTTTGATCGTTTGTTGTGTACTCCCCAAGCCAGTGCAGCCATTGCACTCCCAAGCCCACATCTGTCTCACCAGTGCCAACTATGTAGAAATCAGCCTGCATCTTGTGTCCTCCCAAGGTCAACTCCATTTGTTGAATCCGACGAGCGCATGGAATAGTGTAACCATCTACTACCGTCACATTAAATCCTTCGAAATCTTCTACCCTTAGGTTCATTTTTGCCACTAGCCCTTCATCGATGAAATTATGGGTAGCTCCACTATCTATTAATACTGTTACCCTTTGTCCTTATAAGTCCCCTCTAATGTAGAGAGAGTGATACCTATGTGCTCCTGATAGTGTTGCAAGAGTGCTTCCTGAATGTCCACCTGACAATGTCTCTATGTGCACCTCCTCATCAATAAAGCCTATGAATTCATCCTCCCCCTCTTCAGCATCATCGTCAAAGGTTACCTCAACATAGTGGATGTGTCCTTTTCCCATACACCTGTGATCTTGTACTGTAATGTCCCCTTCTCGAACCTGATCTTTCCAGTGACCGTTGGCCTTTTTCTGGAAACCCGAAGGCTAGTCGGAAGGTAAAATTAGGGTTTCCTATTTTTAAGGATGTCTTTGCTCAGAGCTGGTGGATTCAATGGCGGATTCTTTCTGGGTTTTCAGAGAGCTTCGCAGTGGTATGTTCGTCTCGGCATTCTGAGCATTTCCAGGAATTTACTATTTTTAGTAAATTCTATTTTTGGCAGTAAACAGGTTGGTCTCAGGCAGTTGACTTTCCTCTTCAGTTGACTCCAGTGGCGTTTTCAGTTTCGGGCTTCAGAATGCAGTTTTGGGGGATGAGCTTATTTCACTTAAAAATAACATTATATTTTAAATGTTATTTTATCACCTTGGCCTAGTCAAATAACTTAATGTTATTTTAAAAGGTGGACTTGAAGGGTGGCGCCATCATTGAGGATATATTAAATTTATATTGAATTTTCCAAAGTCAAAGCAAGCTAAATGAGGGCGCATTTATCAAGGCGAATTTAATTAAAATATCAATATTAAGCTTGAAAGGAAAAGGACGCCATTTTGGAGAGAGGATTAGGGTTTGGCATTAAAGTGGATTTTTAGGGTTTCGAGAAGTCAACAGGAAGTTATAAAAAGGAGGCCTTGAGCATCATTTCACATCTTTGGTCTACTATACTGTTATGCTGCCGGATTGGCTCTGGATTTGCTTTGAGGAATGAAGGCCTCCTAGCTCGGGCATCGCTTCTTGTTTGTAAGACAACAACTAGTGATGATTTTTAGTCTAGCTTGTGAGTTTATTGGAAATCATGTACTGTAAGCTGCATTTGTCTTCTTAGGATCAGATCTTGCATATTAGAGTTTTCTGATTTTAGCATTTTAGCTTTAGCAGATTCGATGTCTTATTCATAAATCAAAAAAGACAAAAAAATCAGTTGTGGGTATTATCTATTTCATTCCATTTTGGCTAGGCGCCATAGTATGCAAAGTTGTAGATTTTTGTGAAGAGATTCTGAATTTTAAAAGAGAAATCGCCTTACTGCTGCGGCCGTACTTTTCATTTGCATTGGGAACTGTGCATTTCCTGTTATCTGCCTTTTAAGTTAGTTTTCTGTTCTTAGCTTTAGCGCCTCTAGTCTATTAGTGAGTTGCAATTCATAATAGGCAATTTGGATAAGTTAAGAGTGAGTTTTGAGCATTCCAAGAAAACTACTGTTGCTGGTTATTCATTGGAAGTTGCAGGTCTGTTATACAGTCTTGAGAAATCTGCTAAGTTCTTCATTGGATGGTGATGAGGAACCTTCAAAAGCATTGAGGAGAGTTCAGAGAAGATTGCCCAAGTCTGGAAAACAAGGTTGGATCTAGTTATTGCCATTTCCGTTGATCTTTATTTCTCAGCAACTAAATTCACGAATATTGTATAACTCTATCATATGCTGATTTATATTGTTAGCAAGATTTCATCTCTCAAATTGTAAGCTGGCAGTAGTACTGACAGCCATTAGATTCTTGCTTGATCAGATTGTAATCGTCTTCTTACTTTCAGCATTGATATTGTATTTAATTCATCTCCGCCCTATGGTAGTTACTATCCCAGTCTGGGTTAGCAAGCACATTCTGGGTGTTGAGTAGTTTCATCTTTCAGCATTTCCCTTTCAAGCATTGTTATTGTAATCACTCCGTCATATGGTCGCCCCTCACTCCGCATTGGATTGGGTAGCACATTCTTGACGTCGAGTTCCCTTTCCAGCATTTAGAGTAGAAGACCCTCTGACCAATGCTCGCCATCATGGGCGCCATACTGGTTAGAGTTGTTTCAGTACGTTTGGGTTTATCTTCTAACCTTAACGGGTACTTGATTGTAATGTTGTAATCTGAAAATTGAAAAAATCGAAAAAATTGGCTCGGAATATTTCATGTACCCAACGTTCTTTGCAATGGAATCAAAATCCTTTCCTTCGCAGCTCGTTCTTAGAAACGTCCATCCCGTGAGACCTTGGTGGTGGATTTGTTGGTTGAGGGATAATCTCATGAGGTGGGTTCTCTGGCTGCCCTGTTGGTGCATTCTTGAGCATGAGTTTATTCTTCATGGTGGAATCCTCAAGGCTTAAGGCTCTTCGAATAGCCTCTTCCAATGATGTTGGCTCTAAAGCCCTCACCAATCCATGGGAGGATTCCGATAGCCCCTCAATGAATAAGAACATGAGTCTTCTATCTGTCACATCCAGGACCATAATAGCAAGCCTTTGAAATTCTGCCACATAATCATCCATGGTCCCTTGTTGCCTTAGATGCGTTAATTCCTTGAAGTATGTTTCTGGATATCTTCGATCAAGCCTTTCTATGAGCTTTTGTGTGAAATCAGCATATGTAGTGACAAGATTAAACCCTTGCGTCACGATTCCATGATGCCACCATTCATGTGCTATTCCCTCCAAATGCAGAATGGCAAACTTGACAGCTTCATCTTCGGCATTGGGCTGAGTGAAAAGTATGTGTCTAGCATTAGTACCCATGCTCGTGCTGTCACTTTCCCTGAACCATCAAAAGTTGGGAGAGTCAACTTGCTCACGCTATGCTGCAGATCTCTATTGAAATAATATGTTGATTGCTCTCCTTTTGATCCATTCCTTGCATTGTGAAACTAAATGAATGGAATTTGACTTCTCACATCTGGGTCAATCTAAGCATAGGCATCTATGCTTGCATTGACATCGCCTTCAACAAGTCTCTGCTCTTCTCCTCCATTGGTAGGTCCATTCTTGGGTAGGAATGATGTGTGGGGTGGGTAGCCTTATTGATTTGAGTTTCAGATCCATTTTGATTGGATTGGCTACCTTTTGGGCCATTGTTCGGTGGAGATCTGAAGGTGTTGGTCATGGTGTTCATGGTTTGCATCATCATGCTCATCATTTGTGATGTTTGTTCTTGTTGTTTGGCCATTTGCTCTTGCATTTGAGCCATTTGGCTCAAGAAGGTCTCCCATTGCTCATCCATATCAGTCGTCTCATCTTCTTACCTCTGCCTCCTATTCCGCATGACTCAACTTCTGCCTTCCTTATTTCCCTCTCAATGGCTCGCTGATCTCTTTGACTTGTTTGCATAAAATACCCTCAGGCTAGTAGGGTTTGAGGCTCTTATACCATTATAACACTCCAGACCAGACAACGAACAGAAAATAGCTCTACGTGCTCCAAATAAATAATCATACACACAAAGAACACCTAGCAGGGAAGATCGATAGGAACAAATTTGTTTACACTCTGATTAATTGATAGCAAGTCATAGAATCCCTGAGCAATACAAGTCAAATACATCAAAGATATAATTCAGTTTCAGAACAATCTGTTTGACGCTTACAAGTTGAAGGAACAGTCCCTCTGAAATGTAGAGTGAGTGCTAAATCATGAAACAGATAATGTATTGCTCTTAATCATTCCGGTCGGGAATACAAAGATATAGCGTGATCGATCAATCCCAGATTTGTCTGTCGTTATGGCACAAGTCGAAGGTTGTGATCGGGGTGCCCACTTTTGATCGTACTTCCTACTTGATGTGATTTTGTGACCGCACCAATCAGCAGAACAAAATAATCCGAAGGCTACTCCATTCTCTCTTGATCAAAGAATTCCGTGCGCTAAGATTGCGAGAAAGATCGCACGTTCAACTCCAAGGTTCCAAAATGCTTTGGAATACCCTCAGTAGGTTCGTTGTGATATGTTGTTTTTACGAGGGGACTTACACAATTGTTCAAAAAGGTTTGCAGTTGACAACCGGTTAATGATTGGAAGGGGATTTTGTGCGAATGATTTAGCGTTGGGGTATGAATTCTCCTAAAACTAACCAGAAATATGCGGAATGTAAATGAGTATAGGGATAAGAAAATATATGTTCTATCTAAAGATGGGACGTGGGATCAATTTCGGCAAACTTCAACCAAACTTTGCTCCACCTCATGCTGGACAACTTACACAAAGTTGGTGTAATCTTCAAGGGGATAGCGAGAAATTTTCAAGTTACAAATCAACATCAAGACACCGTCAAGACGATGCATACCAAGGCGTGAATAATAATTGAAGTTAGGCTTATAAAATGCTCCAGTTGACCACACAAGGCAAACTTGCTGTCAGCAAGCTGCCAGTGGTATGGACTAAAACGAAGTTGCCTCGATTAACACCACAAATCCACAGCTAACATCTACTTGCATGAAATGAAAACTACGCTACTTAAAGCTACTTTACGCTACTTGAAGTAGAAGGGATGAAGAAACCTCGCTAGCTATCCATAACAAAGACGAATTTCACCATCAATGAAAGATCTTTTATTATGAAAGTTTTTACAACAATCTCTTACAAAAGTTTTCAAAGGAAAACTTTCCTTCTCCTCCAAACTATGCTAAGCTATCAAACTATCTCTCTGCTCTAACAAAATGTCTACTTGTAATGTCCCCTTTTCAAGCCTGACATTTTCAGTGACCGTTAGCCTTTCCTTGGGAACCCAGAGGCTAGTCGGAAGTTAAAATTAGGGTTTCCTAATTTTGAGGAGGTCATTGCTCGGAGATGATAGTTTTAATGGCGGATTCCTTCTGGGTTTTCAGAGGGCTTCGCAGTGATATGCTCGTCTCAGCATTCAGAGTACTTTTTGGAATTTACTATTTTTAGTAAATTCTATTTTTGGCAGTTTCTAGATGAGCTCAGGTTGGTTGACTTCTGGTTTCAGATTGATCAGTTGACTTCATCAGTATTGGCTTCAGAGCATTTTCAGAGAAATGAGTTAAGTCATTTAAATTAAAAAGTCACGTTAAAATGTTATATTTTAATGTTGACCCTTGGCTTAGACTTAATGACTTAATGTTGTTTTAAAAAGGTGGTCATTGAGGGTGGCGCCCTCATTAAAAGAATATTTTAATATTCCCTAAGTCAAAGCAAGATTATGATAGGCGCATATTTCAAAGTTGAATATTTAAATGAAATATCAAATCAAGAGCTTGAAGGCAAAAGTACGCCCATCATTGAGGAGAGGGGATTTTGACCTAAAATCAGATTCTAGGGTTTCGTGAAGTCAAGCGAAGATTATAAAAAGGAGTCTTGTGCATCATTTTGGTTATCTTGGAAAATACACCGTTATGCTGCCGGATTGATTCTGGATTGCTTCGAGGGATGAAGACCTCCTAGTTTGGGCATCTCTTCTCGTTTGAAAGACAACGACTAGTGATGATTATTAGTTTACTTGTGAGTGCATCTTAGCTATTTCATTTGGGTTCAGTTTTGCATTGTAAAATCTGTTTGAGTATTTTAGTGTTGCAGCTTTAGCTTCTTTTCATATAGCAGATTGCATGTTTTGCTCATATATCAAAAAAGACAAAAAATATCATTCTGGGTACTGCATCATTGGATGAGTTTGTAATAGGCGTCCATGTCTTCCAGTTCTTAGATTTTTAGAAAGAGTATTGAATTTTTAAGAGAAAGTCGAAATTCTGTCCTAGGCCGTACCATTGGCATATGCATTGGGAACCGTGTTAATTAAATCTGCAGGTTTTGGTTCAGTTTCAAGTGTCTATCTTGGTCGCCTAGATCTTCTGAGTGCTTAGCATTTTACGGCATGTCAATTGGATGATTATTAAGCAAGTTGTGAGCATTCTTTGGAATTTGTGCACTGCTGATTGCTCATTTAAGATTCAGATCTGACAAAAAGACAGGTTACAGAAATCTGCATTTCTGTTTTGTGTTTGGGACACTGTGATTTCTCAAAGATTGTAATTGATTATTGGTTGAACATACTATTTGACAAGCATATGATATTTTGACATTGCAGGCAGTCATAATCTTGTAAACTGGCAGTAGTACTGACCAGTGTTTGATATTGCTTTGTCAATTCTTGTAATAATCATTCCTACTTTCTGTTTAGAGTAAAATAGTGATAACTCCGCCCTATGGTCGCTACTGTCCATTCTGGATGAGCAAGCACATTCTGGGTGTCGAGAAGTTTCCTCTTTCAGCATTATTTCTTTCAAGCATTATTTTGTATTTACTCCGTCATATGGTCGCCCCTCACTCCGCTTTGGATTGGGTAGCACATACTTGGCGTTGAGTTCCTTTTCCAGCATAAGCAATTTATTTTAGATCCTCTGACCAATGCTCACCATCATCGGTGCCATTCTGGTTAGAGTTGCTTCCTTGCACGTTTTGGTTTTCTCATCTAACCTTAACGGGTGCACTGCTCTGTAATGTTGTAATTGTAAATTGAAAAAACGAAAAAATTTGGCTCGGTATATTCCACTACTCTCCACTAATCTAATTTTCTACTATCTAATGCATTACAAATGAGGGGGGACTCCCCCTTTTATAGATAGCCCAGTCCAATGGACGACTCGGATTACAATCAAATAAATGGCTTAGATTAAGCCACCTTTGCCCTAACCCTAAAAACTGCCAGAATGGGGAGTGGTACAATAAATGAATCAAAGATTCCCACTCACTCCCAAAATAGTAAAGGCAATTAATGCCCACAATCAGTCCTCCAGAAGGTCATCATCCAAAAGTGCGTTTCCATTCTCCTTTTCCTTGGCTGCAAAATCAATGAACCTGGTAAGCATAGCCTCAACCTCCTGAACCGAGACCGGTGGAATGTGATCAAGCTGAAATTCCAATACCGTGACTGACTGTCCATGCCGTGTGCAAGATTTTCTCCAAGCGGCCAAGGCATCCCGTGTATTTTGAATCAGGCTGGAGAAAGTTGAAATATTTTCAAAGTCATCCTGCACAAAAGCCTTCACCTCTGAAAAGAAAGGCAACAACTCACTCTTCAATCCATCAGTAGTCACCTCATCAGGATTCGGCCGTCTAGCAAAGATTGCCTCCAAGGTGTTTGGGACTCCATCAACAATGTTCATCATAGCTTTCCTGACTCTGGCTGAATCCGCCTGTGCTGCATCAAAGAACCCACGTCCTGTGACTACTAAAGAGTACCAACCAGAAAAATTGTACCTATCTCCCTCCTGAATAACTCCTCCATCAATCAACATTTGCAAAGGAGTATGCATCAATGCCTCCAAACGCTGGATAACTTTGCTCTGATAGACAAAAGCATCACCCTAGGCCTCCATTCGTGCCATAATGCTGGAAGCTTGTTGGTAAGCATGAGCAAGATCTTCCATGAATTTCTCTGTCTCGGCACGAACACCTGTAACCCATTTGTTTGCCTCCTGTGCCATCTTCCTCAAATCTTCTACGCCATTAACAGATTCCCTAGATAACTCGGCTGGAAGCTCAAGTGCCGGAATCTCCTGCCCACAAGGACAAGACAAATGCTGCATGTATCCTATCAACGTCTTATGCTCCTTCTTCAATTTCTTATACTTTCCTTCAGTTCTGAGCAATCTGCCCTTAAGTGCCTGATAGGAGTTATCACACTCCTCAATAATTTGTGCTCCTATGGGACGACCTAACTCCAAAGTGGTGATCATGTAATTCTCCGGTACTGCTTCATCTCGATCACAATCAACCCTAGGCACAACAACGTGAAGGGTGCGAGAGCCATCCTCATCCGTTGAGATCTTCGAGAATTTCCTAGCTCTCTTCTTGGGTGGAGGTGCGCTGATCCTACCCAAAAATTCCTCCATCTCTATTGTTGGATCAGCCTCTTCACTGGGGCTCCTTCTCATTCTATCTCTAAGCCAATCAGGTACAACCTGCTGTACATCAAATGACTGCTCCTCTCTAGCTTCCTCCTCACGGACTTGTTCTACTTCAATTTCATTCTGGCGAGGCTCATCGGCCTCTAATGGCTGAGTATCTCCTGAAACTGCATCATCCTCTAGAGCCGCCTCAAGCTCATGCTGGAAGTGTGTATTAGTAGTAGTCTCCTCATCTTCCTCCTGCTGATCATCCCTAGTGGGCGCATTAACACTTTGGCCAACTGATTCTCTTCTTGGTGGTTGATTTTCCTCATGTAACTCTTGCCTCTGATTCAATGCATTTCTCTGATCAGCAAATAACGAAACCTCCTGTATACTTGGAGAACGTGTCTCCAATGGCCTAGGTGACTCAATCACAACTCTCAGAGGCTCCGTCTGAACTGGCTCCTTCCTTCGAGATTCTGGGCCTTTAGTAATCTGTTTCTTCTTGCTGGTAGTGGGTGTCCTATGATCTCCCATCAAATTGTAGGTCAAGGAAATTGGCCTACCCTTCAATCTGCTCACATGCCTTTCAACCCAGGCTCTGGTGAAAGTCATGATTGGAATACAAAGCGTGTCCAAATCAGCTATCTCTGGCTCCGACCAATCTGGGAGTGGAAGTGGCGTGTCTCTCACTGCCTCATAATCTGGATGGAGAACGTTCATGTCCTCATCCACCTGGTCTGGTACTGAATGACTTCACCCTCCCTGATCATACCCAATGGAAGCCTCGAGAACATTCTTTTTCTAACTTCAGCCTCATCTGATGCACCAGCCTAGTAATCCTCAATATTCGCCTTATGCTTGAACTCTTCTGACAATATCCATCTGATATTGTTGTGTGGGTCATAATGCTGTCTGCTGGTGTGATTAGAAAAATGAAAGAACTGAAGCTCATTTTCAGCTTCTCTGGCTGCTTGAAGTGACGGACACACCTCGTCTGAATTACCCATGACAATCGGGAAGTCAATTCCTCCCTTCTTCTTTCTTTTCTGAATCTTATCATAGGCAACAAGTTGCCTAGATATCTCTAACATCAAGATTCTATTCGTTGGGTACTTAGGCAATCTATATGGGTACGAAGAAAAACCTTGCAGCGTGATATAAGAAAATTTCGGAAACTGAACAAACCAGCACCTATACCTTTCTATCAACTCCTGAGCTTCCCTCGAAATCCTATGATGAGTCCGCTGCTGAAGTGATCTCGTTATATGCATGGTAAAGGCATCATTGACCCGCTTGTAATGGGAGGTGCTTATCAGGTGCAACTGTGGACAAGCCTCATGAATTCTGAACTGATGAGAGCCGCAACCAATTGGCTCTTTATATGAAATTCCTTTGTACTTCGTCACACGAGCCAACATGTAAACAAGGTAGGAACCCATGTAGAATGTTTTTGTTCTTCTCAAACTCTGGAGCTGCTCATGTAAATTGTCACTGATCATCACCGCCCAATTGATGTGCTGTTTCCCCTCCAACACGAGGTTTATGTAATAGAACATCCATGGCTCAAAGATAAACGCCTGGGGGCAGCCTCCAACTCTGCTAAGCATCATGATCAAGTCGCAGTACTCTTGCTTCAAATCATCTGATATAATCTGCTTCGGCAACTTCGTACGAGAGGGCTTGGGCTTGTTCATCCAGCGGGAATTAATCATCTCTGCACATCTCTCGAACGTTGAAGCATACATCCGCTCAGCACGTTCTCGTCTTGTAAACCATCTTCTTGTGCGATGGGATTCCGAAGGCTTCGCTGATAGTTGCAGGTGTGAGGTTGGCGAACAATCTACCATCAGGCGAAACAATGGACCTGTGATCAGATTCGTAGTAGTTAGCACACTTCATCATCAACTCTGGACACTGAATAGCTGGTGGAAAACCAACAGCTGCAAATAATCCACTTCGAACAATATTGTGTGAAGTGATTGAAGGACGGTGACTGCCAACTCCCATCATTCGACTTTTAAAGGCCTCCATGTTGAAAGATCCCAAATTCGTATCAGCCAGCTTGCCCAACTTTGAAGTGAATTTTGACTCCGGCAAGAAAGGCTTGCTTAGCTTCTTGATAACGGCTTGCCTGGATGCAACATTACTATCTCTGCTAGTTGCTCTTACTTCAGCCATCCTGCAAAATAATAAACAGCCATCAGCAATTAACTTAGAAAAATAGTAAAATAACATGCAGGGGCTGCCATTCGACTTTTAAAATTGAGAAGCTGCAATATCATATTTCATTTGCAAACCTCAACTTCTCCTCTAACAATTTTGAACTTTCAACACTTAGAAAGTTTTCCAAGCAAGCTACAACAACTTCACAACTAACAACTTCAAACTGAGAAAGACTTAGCAAATTTCTAAGTTGGCTGCAGCAACTTTAACACTTGAGAAAATCGTCCAACTTTACTTCAGCACTTAGACTTTTCAAATTGCAGCCTTGCAAGTCTTCTCAATGTTCAGCTTCAAACAATCTTCTTCTTCAAATCGAATTTCCTCAACACTCAACTCAGCCATAAACTTTCCTCTGCAATCTCAACTTTAGAGCAAGAATCGAACTTCTTCAACTGATGGAGAAAAATGAATCAACTTTCAACTCATATAGGCAAGTCGAATTCTAGAAGGAAGCCAAGTTTAGCTAATTCATTAAATCTCCACTACTTCACAGCAAGAATTCAAATTTCCCTCCCTCTGGCAATTTCAACACTTGTCACTTGGCGTCTGGAATCTTGACCTTCTAGAATTTCAAAGGATTCATCTTGACTGGCGCACTTAGGATTTAAATTCATTTTGAAAACATTCACTTCAAATTCACTCTTTAAGAAATTTAATTCACCAGCTGAAGCTCTGACATTTAATTTTATTCATCCTTGACTCTGGAAAATTCATCTCACGAAGAATTCGATCAAATTCATCTAGGCAATCCATTTCAAATTCATTGTCTGGAGCATTTTACCTTCGAAAACACATTTTATTCACTTTGCCTTAGAAAATTTTTAAATTTTCCTTAGGAAAATTTCATAAGTCAAATGCCGATCAAAATCTCCATCATGAAAGCCTTGGCGAAGTGCAGAAGACTTTAAAATCCACTCCTTGTCGAAGAATACCCAGAAGAAAATTTCCTTCAGAACTTGTCGAATTCATGGGTCTATAACGAAGGGGTTCATTTAATTTTTTAATTTTGAACCTTAGAAAAAGTATTTTCATATCAAATTTAATCCAACTCTTCATCCTTGGGCGTATTTTCTTGCTCTGACTTGAAATTTCTAATCAACCCCATGAAGCTAGCATCCCCTGACTTCTTCTCGCAAATTCATTCATGTCTTAACCAATTTCACATCTTCTCCAACTCAGGCGTATTTTTTTTCCTAATGAAGTGAAATTAATTTCAACACTTAGAAAAAAAAAAAACACTTTGTCAATATCATCAATATTAGGCATCAAGGAGGAATTTGCCTCAAAAAATTTTCACTCATCTTTAATCATTTTGCCTGTGAAGAATTTTTTTTATCAACACTTAGCACAATTTTCCTTTAACACCTTGGGCGCATCTTGTATGTCATGGAGGATATTAGCCACGCCTAGCATATTTTTTATTCATCTTGTATCTTGGCGCATTTCACATATTGAGGAGGATTTCACCACGCCATGGTAACTCTCACTTACTAATTTCACCTCTATTGACCTCAACGCCATGGTAACTCTCTTTTAAATCCATCAACCTTATTCTTGCATGGGCGCATTTCACACAATGAGGTGGACTTAACTTCAACGCCATGGGTTATTCTACCTTGCATGCACATGGGTGCATTTAGCATGGTGAAGTGGATTTAGCCTTCAACGCCTTTGACTCTTTTCAAATTTTATTCTAGCATGCACCTTGGACACATTTCACATGAGGTGGAGGATTTGACCTTTCAACGTTTTGGAATTCCTTCCTTGCATGTACACGTTTTGTCTTGACATGCCTTCATTTGGGCGCATTCAAAGGGTGGTGGTGGACAATCAACACTTTGTCTTCTTCTTGGCATGTATGGGCGCAATTGGAGGGTCAAGGAGGATGGGCGCATTTGGGGGTGCTTGCAGGACGAGACTCATGCCTTAGAAACTTTTAGCAACTCTTGACTAAAGTGGGCGCATTTAGCATATGGGGAAGGATGAAACTCTTACTTAGAATATTTTTCCATGCTTGACTTGAGGTGGGCGCATTTAGGGGGTCAAGGTGGATATTCATCCATGCCTTAGATAATTTCCAACATATCCAGCTGAAGTGGGCGCATTTGGCATGTGGAGGTGGATAAACGCCTTGCCTTAGAGAATTTTAACACCTTCATCCTTCTTTGGGCGTATATGGGGGTAGCTGCAGGACATTCCAACACTTAGCATCTTTTTCAATCACCTTCTAACTTGATGAGGGCGCATTTTCAGGGTGGAGTAGGATTTTGTTCAGACTTAGACATTTTTTAGCTTGCTCGCCCCTGATTTACTATATTTAGTAAGCCCATTGATTTTCACTCTTCTGAAGCTTGGATCGATTTGAAATTTTGACCACAGGACCCTCATGACGTACTTAGTCTGTTCACACTGCCATTTTGAGCTGACCTGCTAAAAATAGTATGTTTTTGAAGGTGGTTTACTATTTATAGTAACTGCTCATTTCTGAGACCTCCACAACTCTGTTTGACTTGAAATTCGAATGGCGTGCTCCTCATTGGATGACTTGCCTGTTCACACTGGCGCCTGCTGTTGGTTTACTATTTTTAGCCAGTTTCTGGAACGCCTTACTATAAATAGTAAGTGCTCCGATTGCCTTCAAATTTTACCGGTGGATAGCTTGAAAGATGCTGATCGCAGTGGGATACATCGATTTTCGAAAATTCTGACATTTTACCCCTCATTTTGGGTCCCGAAGCTGGAAACCCTAATTTGA
This sequence comes from Sequoia sempervirens, assembly GCA_007258455.2. Taxonomy (NCBI): domain Eukaryota; kingdom Viridiplantae; phylum Streptophyta; class Pinopsida; order Cupressales; family Cupressaceae; genus Sequoia; species Sequoia sempervirens. The sequence continues at coordinate 65,015 of VDFB02011051.1, forward strand.
CTTGCATGTATATCAAATGGCCTCTGTTTGACCTCATTTCTGTTGTACTTCGCCCTGTTTGTGGTTCTGAGGAGCTGGGCAGCTGCCGCAATGCACCTGCTAAAAATAGTAAGTCTCTGAAAATTGATCATCTTGCCTTGCATGTCACATCACTACGTAGCTCTTGAAAAACCCATAAAGAATCATCAGACATGCAAAGAAAACCCTGACATGCAAGCCCTAAAAATAGCCTCCGAAGACGGCTCCTGAAAGGTTATGATCCTGGTTTGCATGTTACATCGTTGCAAAGGTCTCGAAAAACCCACAAGGAATATGCAGACATGCAGAAAAAATCTCAACATGCAAACCCTAAAAATAGTCTCTGAAGGCTGAATTCTGAAAGTCATCGTCTCATTTTGCATGTTATACCATTGTGTAAGTTTCAGAAAACCTAGAATCTCCAGATATGCATTGAAGAATTCTGCATATAAACCCTAAAATTTGCCTCGGAAGTTGAACTTACTAAAAATAGAAAGTTGTCTGTTCTGGCTCAAAATTGGCAAACGAGTAGCTTGTCATGTTCTGGATGCAGTGTGACTGTTGAAACTTCAATAGTGCTGAGAGAACGCCCTGAATTACACACTAAAAATAGTAAGTTGCTAGAATTCACTGAAATTTAGCTAGGGACCTGCTGGAAGCAAACTGACTGCAATGTGAAGCTCAGATTCCAACTTATTCACTTCATTTGACCTCAGATTGACCGGAGAAAGTACAAACCCTAATTCTACAGACTTGGCCAAAATTTTACATTTAAGCTCACAGATGGGTGCATCCCCAGAAAGCGGATAGTAGAAAGAGACAGAAAGAGAGAGAGAGACAAAACCAAAACCAAAAGACCAGAATGGAGCAAAAATTAGGGGGTCCCCATTTTGAATGGGGCGATGTGTGAAAAGGTCACAACACTACTCGATAGCTCCAACAACTCCTAGCAACTAGTTGATAAGTGCTCTCGCCTAAGTGAATTGTCTAAAGGTTGCACGACCTAGTGGTAGTGCAGGTCGCGCTTAGGTGAGGAGCAACTCGCTAGCCTGAAGATGTAGTCGCCTACTATTGGGGTGGTGGAGGATCTCCAATGAATGCGCTGTGATTGCTAAACTCGTGAACAAAGATGTATTCGCGGTGAGCGTGGCCAGAGCCAGAAGCTCGGCCACCAATCGTTTGATACGGCCTCCGTCAACTATCTCACTTAGCAATTCAAACCTGTCAATGCTAGTATACCTGCCAGATGAAGTGCAAATTAGATAGTAGTGTGTGGAAGGTCGGACCAACAAAGGGGGGTCGTCTCAAGACTCTCCATTGTTTGTGCGTTTAAGAGTCCAAATTCCAGATGCCTTCACAATGCAATTGATCCCACATAAATATCATGCCAACCAAAGGGGTCAGCCCCCAAAACAAGATTAATTTCAAATACTATTCTTAGCGTCAACCATAAAAGGGGTCGGCTAGATTAGATATCAAATTTAAATATTATTTTTAATAATTTAAATTTATTATTATATTATTATTTTAATATTATATTAAATCTAGATATAGTGTTTAGAAACACTTTTATAATTTTCCCTTTGAAATGATTCAAGTTATTTTGGGGACATGACATATTGGCTGTTACTCAATCCCAAACAAAAAAGACTGCGTACTTGGACCCATGTACCAAAAAATAAAGACTTCATGAGGCAAGAGTTGAGTTGGAGCATGCTATGGATAACAAACATTGCTACTCAATTGCAAATGCATGTATGGTAACAAATAAATTGCCATTCAAAAAAAGTATTGCAAGGCAAGTACTTCAAACTAGTGTACCAATTAAAGTAGTGGATTTTTTATAAAGTATTCTTGAACTTCAAAATGCTATGTCTAATACTATATTTGGAAAGAATGAGACAATGCATGGTACAACCCATTTAGAATTTGAAAATAAGGAAGACCCCATAATCGAATTGACTTTCTTGGGAGACCAAGTGATTGATCCAATGTTATTGACAATTAACTTGTCAAAGAAGCCATTAGTGCCCATTGAGATCCTTGTAAGGGATTTCACTAATACAATTGTTGATGGTGGGTTTGGTGTGAATGTACTTCTGAAAGACACTTGGAGAAGTTTGGGCAAGTTGACCATCTAGTTCTCAACTTTTCAACTAAGGGGTGTAGTTCAATAAGGAATTAAGATACCATTTGTATAAATAGGTGTTTTACCTATCTAGTCATTGGTAGGTCCTATTTACATGTTGAGTCCACATAGGTCCTAGGAGGGAATCTTTCTAGATAGTGTTAGTTGTCTCTAGATCTTATCTTATCTTTTGACATTTAATGCTTGTCTTAAGTCATTTAATATTTGTTGAGGTAGCCTCATTGTATAGGATTAAGAACATGTTAAGATCTTGTCTAATCTTATCTCACAACTTGCCTTTTTAAGCAGACATCATATGTACATTGATGTATTAAATTTGGCAATCTTGCATCCATAATCATAGCTTGATATTTTTGCCATTTCTCTCTTGTGGAAGTTATTGTTGCCTTGCAGGTGATTCTAGGGTGTTGAGGAGTTCACCATTAACTCCAACATGGTATTAGAGCTTTAGTGCTACAAACTTCTTCCCATATTTGAGGGACCTATTTTGGCTTGAAGATTTTGCTGGGTGTGATTGGGGGTTTCAAGGACCCCATGGTTGAATCCAAGGCATTAGAGATAGTTAGGTTTGCTTTTCATTTCGTCAAATTTCGTTATATTTTGATTGATTTACAAGGGTTTCAAGTTGAGGGTTACAGTTGTTAGATCTTAGAGGTAGTTGAATTTTTGGTGCACTTTGGGCCAAATTTGACCTTGCCATTGCATTTCGATGGCACAAAAACCTAAGGTATCGACTGTACGGATTCGTTACTTGGCCATACTGTACAACATTGTCTTGTCGCTGTAGTTCATCAAGAGATTCTAGGCATCTCAGAGGAACATTCAACATCTTCTGTGTCATATTGTACCTTTCTTGTGTCAATTGTCACATCGTCCTCCGGTCTACAAAGTTGGTACACATTGAGGGTACACAAATCTTTTATTCTCAGGTTTAATATAAAATTTAATTTTAATTTTAAAAGTGCTAGCATTGTTGGGTGAAGCCCCGAGTCACGAGGAGCCCAGAGCCCCTGGTCTTGACTTAGCGGGGGGGGCGGGGGGGCTTAAAGCCCCAAGCGGCATAGCCTATGGCCCATTATCCCCTAGTAGCTTTGCCCAAGTAGCCTCGCAGCTGTTGGGTGTTGGGGTTTTAATTTTTTTTAATCTACAGACATTGGCGTGGTCACATGGACGACACCGAAGGGCCCAAATTTTGCCTCCTAATGCCCAAATTAGGCAATTTTTTTCAAAATGCCATAACTTGCAATCTAGGAAGTGTTTTTTCCAAAACAAGATATCATTGGAAAGTTGGCTCCGTGAACTTTAAAGTGGTGTAGGTTATTTTCCAAAATTTTGCTGTTTGATAGCATTTATTACCGTTTGAAGTCAGATCTTCATTTTTGGCTCCTGAGCTCATAATTTTTTGCTACGCTCTCTAATTTTCACGATTCTTGCGATGTTGAAAAGGTATTGAGGAGCTATATCATGTCATCCATGGACTTTTTTCCTATTCAGCCCTAGGTATCTTTTATTCAAATTTGTGCATATTCAAATTCTGGTTGATCACTTGGACATACTATCACTTAGGAAGGTGCAAATGTGATCCTTGAACTTCATTTCAGTTATAGAACGATGTTCTATCTCCTATTGCTTCATTCAGATTCCAGTGTTGCTCCATATCAAGAGTTTTCTAGTGTTCCTTGGCATTGGGATTGCTGTTGCTTTATCATGATTTTGGATTGCTCCAAAGAGATTCTAGGATTTCTAGTGTCAAAATTATCTTTCCTTTGTGCTTGGATTAAGATTCCTGTGTTACTCCACCAGTGTGCTTTTAATGCTTTTAGGTTATCATTGCATTTGTGAGAGATTGCATTGCATATGTACATGGGTACCTAACATGGCCTTGTAGCCAGGACCCATCTTTGCATCTTTGCATAATAATAACCCCTAAGTTGTAATTAAGAGGGGTGTTGGTGTAAATAGGTGTTTTACCTATCTAGTCATTAGTAGGTCCTATTTACATGTTAAGTCCACTTAGGTCCTAGAAGGGAATCTTTCTAGATTGTGTTAGTTGTCACTAGATCTTATCTTATGTTTTGGCATTTAATGCTTGTGTCCTAAGTCATTTAATATTTGTTGAGGTAGTTGTCTCATTGTACATGATTATGACATATGTCAAGATCTTGTCCAATCCTATCTCACAACTTGCCTTTATAAGAAAGACATGTACATTGATATATTCAATTTGGCAATCTTGCATCCATAATCATAGCATGATATTTATGCCATTTCTCTTTTGTGGAAGTTATTGTTGTCTTGTAGGTGATCCTAGGGTGTTGAAGAGTTCACCATTAACTCCTATAGGTACTTGGAGTTTGAATGGCCCAAAAGGTACTTTTTGGAACACATTTTTTTAAATTTTTTTGATCTCATTATAGAAGAAAGCATATGACAATTACGGAAGAAAGCATATGATGGTCCCGTTCTTAGGATGATTACAGAGGAAGAGCTAACTAGAAGAAATAACAAATGGATGAAACAAAATGACAAATGGATGAAGAAATGGGATGTTAATATGTAGGAACATCCAAATACTAATGGGGAAATAAAAAGGTTTGTGAGAGAAATTTATGAACGCCATATTGACAAAACAAATTTGGCGAGGTGAAAAAATGCTTACTATATCAAAGAACTTAACCTCACATGGGATCATGAGGAAAAAGCCTATATAGGAGCAAATGTTAAGCGAAAAGTGTGATGAGCCCTGTTGGCTCACAATGCAAACTCCTGTGTTTTTTTCTTTATCTTATTGTGTTTTTTTAATTTTTTAAAGAATGTTTCTAGAGAGAAGTAGAAGGGACGCAACATATTAAAGCTCATAAAATGTAAATTTGAGCTATTTTTGGCTGTGATGTCCCCTTCCTAGTCAGCGCAGCTGGATTTGAGGTTAGCCTATCATTCTGATCCTCGTAGGCTGACAATAGTGTGTAGAGGATCATCTGAGGTAGTTACCCGGTGTTCAGGAGCATCATTCTTTTAGTTGATTCAGGTTGGGCCTTCGCAGACTCTTTCAGAGTGGTTTTTCTGATACTTTCTCTTTTTAGTAAGTCTGGCAGGTGAAAGCTGCTATTTTGGGCAGGGCACCTGGTTCAGCTAATTAGCTCAAAGTCGACCCAGTTCATCAGTTGTTGATCAGATGGAAGAATAACGGAGCAATTAATGATTATTAAATAATTAATATTTTGACTTTACATTATAAAGTCACTTTATTAATATATTTAAATATTAATAATTAATGGTATATTATAAAGTATTTTTAATACTTTATAATAAAGTGAAAAGTTAATTATAATGAATAATTATTTATTCATTAAATTGGACGCCATTTAATTAATGTTTTTCCTAAGATGAGAAAAGGTGTATTTAATCATTTTTATGATTATTAAAAGAGCTTGGGTCGAATTTCTTAAGAAGGGTATATATGCACTGCCAAGACAAATCGAACTCATGTATTATGATTATTCAATTTGTCTTATTTTGCTTTGAGCATTGGAATTTGCAAAACCTAGAGTTTCAGCAGACATTTGATTTTGGAGAACGATACCTCTTCAAGATCTGGCATACTGAGGCTGTGAAATACCAGTTGAAGATTGTCAAACTCGGTGACTTCATACAAAGGTTGCAGTTGAGCTTACTGGATCGATTCAGGCAAAGATTTACAGAGAATACTCATCAGTTGTTTGAGGCGACCTTTCAGAGATCATTTCACAGGGATCTGGCACTTCATTCAAAAAGGCCGTACCACATTTATTGCAGCTGCTGGGGCGTACTATTATGTACCAGCAGGGCCGTACTTCTCTTCTTAGAAGAATTCACCTTTAGTTCTCAGCTTCTTTCAGTGGGATCTTGTGCGCCTTGGGGTTCTGGAGTTTTCTCACCGTTCTGAGTTTGGAGATTTGTGTTCTGGAGTTGGCCGTACTTTTCCTTTCATTCCTTCAAGTGGCTGCAAACAGCAATCAGGTTCTCTTGAAATAAAAGTCGTTTTTCCTTCATATGTTCGATTTTATATATTGTATGTGCTCTGGAAACTTAATAAATATATGCGCCTACACCTTCTGAACAATATTGAAGCATATTTATTGTCTTTTGATTTATTATGAATTTTTAAAACATTTTTAGAGCAAAATCGCAGCTTTCTTGTTTATTGCAAAAATCCTCAAAAACACAAAAAAACACAAAACGATCAAAAACAGTATTTGCAGTCAGGGTTTTGGGTTAAGAGACACTTGGTCTCTTACAGTGGCATCAGAGCATAGTTTTCCTGCCATCCTGTGCTTTTTCAGTTGCTTTTTCAGTATACAGAGTGCTTTTTGGTTGCTTTTTCATGAGCAGAGACATCATTCATTATACTAAGGGTGTAGGAACAGGCAGAGTTGAGGATTGGACAGGTCCACCTATTCCTGAAGGTGAGACAGTGTCAGGAGTACTGGGTATCCACAGATCTAGCTCCAACAGCAGTGAGAACAGTGTCACAACACTGATGGCAGACCGTGAGATCCCTGCAAAGACACTTAGGGATTCAGGGAAAGCACATGCAGAGGGTTATATTACTGAAGAGGAGTTTAGACGCAGGCATGATAATATGATGGACATGATGTCCTAGTTGATGGGCACTATTAGACAGTACACTCCATCCCAACCGCACTATATCCAGATTGGACAGTCGAGCAGGACTGTAGGCATGGACCACACCACAACAGCTATCACTGATATATCATGAGCGTAGGCCTGGACAACCTACATTCATATCTAGAGAGACCCCACCTCCGACTCCGGAGGCAGAGCACCAGGGTCACCATCAGGAGTTTCAGCCACACAATGGCATGTCAGTAGTGGATGTGACTAGATTTCATGGTATCTATCATTAGCACCTGAGATCAGACATGCATTATCTTTTCATGAGTATATGGATGTTCATAAACCCAGAGGGGGAGGTAGATTTGACCGCCGAGCTCCTTAGCACCAGCAGCCACAACCACAGGTGAACAGGGATTTACAGTATGCAGTCAGTAAGATCACCTTGCCATACTTTTACAGATCCAATAAGACGTCAGCAAGGTCTTGGGTCCAGAAGTTGGACAATTATCTATCACTGAGACCTATGCAAGAGGACGAGGCCATTGAGTTTGCTACTTTGCATCTTGATGGGTTGGCGCATGATTGGTGGCATCATGGCATGTACACACTTGGCCATCATGCAGTCACTACGTACCAGGAGTTCACCAGCAGGCTCATAGAGCGTTTTGATAAGAAAGATCCAGAACTCTACTTCAAAGAGCTAGCTCAGCTCAGACAGACAGGTAGTTTGGATGCTTATGTCAGTGAGTTTTAGAAGGTTGCAGTCATGGTGACAGGCATTTCAGAACGGAGACTTGTCATTCTCTTTGTCGAGGGTTTGATGGAGCCTATGAGAGGTTGGGTTAAGGCATTTGATCCCCCTACTCTTCAGGAGGCCATGAGGAAGGCACGTAACATGGAGCTTGCAGCACCTCGCAGCAAGTTCACTTCAGGCTCGACACCATACACGAGGCCTAATAGGTCTTTTGATAGGAATAGGCCCTTTGACAGAAGGAGGGATCCACCCGATCCTAAGAGACAGAATGCACCACCCTTTGACAGAGAAACACTGAACGATTTACGGAAGAAAAAATTGTGTTTCTGGTGCAAGGCGCCCTATGATGAAAAACATGTATGCCCTCTTCGTCCCAAGGTGAAAAACAATCAGATGGAGTGGTTTTATGAGGGGGAAGAGAAATCTGATCTGTCAGACCAGTAAGCTGATTCTGAGCATTCAGATGATGACAGGTCTGAAAATGAGGGTGAAAACGAAGGAGGAAGGAAGTTACAAGAGGCACATTTGACTAGCCTTCAGAGAGATGGGTCGTTTAGACTCCGCGGGCTTCTAGTAGGACAGAAGGTAATCACTCTACTCGACACTGGTGCCACTCATAATTTCATTGATGCATGGTTGGTAGAGAAACGTGGTATACAGACAGAGGAGTTTGAGGGTATCCGAGTTAAGGTGGCTGATGGGTACACCCTCAAATGTGACAGAAAGATTACTGATCTTCCGATGCGGTTGAACAACTATGAATTCAAGACTGAATTCTATGTTGTTAATATGGGAGATACTGATGTGGTGTTAGGTATGGCATGGCTTCATGATTTGGGTGAGTTCACACTCAATCTACAAGACATGGAGATGAAGTTCAAGGTTAATGGGAGACCTCATGTTATCAAAGCCATTAGAGACAGTAATCTGAGGATGGTTTCGTATAGGCGGATGGAGAGACTCATACGTCATGATATGGTTGACTAGGCTGCAGAGTGTATGTTAATGCCAGCACTGCAGGAGCAGCAGAAGGGAGAGTACCATCCAGACATCCAGATACTGAGGACTAAACACTCCAAAGTGTTTAGCGACATTCCACCTGGTAGACCTCCAACAGAGGCACTGAGCATATTATTTAGTTGGAGGAGGGCGCAAAGCCCATTATGATTACACCCTACAGGCATTCGAAACGACTCAAGGATGAGATAGAGAATACCATCAATGAGTTATTGGCTATGGGACACATTAGACCTAGCAAGTCACCTTTTGCTTCATCGGTTGTATTGGTGAAGAAAAAGGATAGATCACTTCGGATGTGCATAGACTACCGCCAACTCAACAAGAGGACAATTAAGAACAGGTACCCAATACCACGCATTGATGAGCTGACTGATGAGTTGCACGGTGCTATCTTCTTTATGAAGATTGATTTGAGATCCGGGTACCACCAGATTCAGATGAGGGAGCAGGACATTGAGAAAACCGCTTTCAGGTGCCATTGCGGTCACTTCGAGTTCTTGGTTATGCCTTTTGGTCTAACCAATGCACCTGCCACCTTTCAGGCTACCATGAATAGGGTCTTCAGTTCTTAGCTGCGGAGATTTGTATTGGTCTTCTTTGATAACATTCTGGTATACAGCAAGTCATGGGAGGAGCATTTAGCTCACTTCGACACAGTTTTGGGTATCTTGGCTAAGGAGTCCTTTTACGCCAAAGAATCCAAGTGTGAGCTAGGTATGGGGGAGTAGTTGTATCTGGGGCACATCATCAGTGCCAAGGGAGTTAGTATGGACCCCGAAAAGATTCGGGCTATAGTTGAGTGGCCCATACCAGAGAACCTTACGCAACTCAAAGGATTCATTGGGTTGTGTGCTTTCTACAGGAGATTTGTTAGTGGGTTCTCACGTCATGCCGCACCCCTTACTGATTTGACAAAGAAAGGGGCTTTTACTTGGTCACCATAGGCGCAGGAGTGCTTTGACAGGTTCAAGGTGATCATGACTTCGTGTCCGGTGCTAGCATTACCTGACTTTACAAAGTCATTTGACTTGTTTTGCGATGCTTCAGGAGAGGGCATTGGTGCTGTTTTGATGCAGGAGAGGCACCCTATTGCTTTTGAGAGAAGGAAGCTTAGGGGTCCTGAGAGGTTTTACAGCATTTACGACAAGGAGATGTTAGCCATTATGCATGCTTTGGCTAAGTTCAGGAAATACTTGGTAGGCAACAAGTTCAGTGTGCGCACAGACCACAATACCCTGAAACACTTCCTTGGACAGCGAGACCTAAATGAGAGGAAGCAGAAATGGGTCAGCAAACTACAATCATATGATTTTGATATTACTTTCATTAAGGGGAAGTAGAATGTTGTAGCGGACGCCTTGTCTCGCAGACCTCAGTTGAATGCTATGGCACAAATCTCCGAGGATTGGAGGCATCAGATCATTACTGAGTATCCTAAGAACCCATGGGCTTCTAGCATTATTGATGGGACAGAGCAGGATAGTAGGTACACGGTTGTAGATGACTTGATCATTTTACAAGGGGCGGATTTTTCTGGTTCCTGGTTCTGAGTTGAGGCTACAGTTTTGAGAGCCTTTCACGATCTTCCTATGGCGGGCCATCCCGGCTACTTCAAAACATATAAGCTGGTTCGGGAGCGGTTTACTTGGAAAGGGCTGAAAACTGATGTTCTACAGTATGTTCGAGAGTGTTCTGTTTGCCAGCAGAACAAGCAGGAACACACATATCCTGCTGGATTGCTTCAGCCACTTCCGATACCCGACAGGAAGTGGGAGTGTTTATCGATGGACTTTATCACGGGTTTGCCGAAAGCCCAAGGTAAAGATTGCATCTACGTAGTGGTTGATCGGTTGACTAAATATGCACACTTCTTCCCGATTACCACTACATTCACAGCATCGCAGACTGTAGAGCTCTTCTTCAGAGAGGTATTCCGGTTACATGGGTTGCCTTGGACGATAGTCAGCGATAGAGACAGTCGGTTCATGAGCAACTTTTGGCAGGAGTTGTTCAGGCTCTGTGGGACCGAACTGACACCGAGTACCAGCTACCATCCGTAGACAGATGGACAGACGGAAATTGTCAATAAGTGGGTGGAAGGTTACTTGCGCAATTACATAGCTAGACAGTAGAGAGCTTGGGTGAGGTGGATATATCTCTGTGAGTATTGTTATCATAGTTACAAGACTCGGACTCGCCTCGGACTCGGCAAGCCAATTTTTGACTCGGACTCGGACTCGGAGCCCAGACTCGGCACAGACTCGGCAAAGACTCGGCAAATAGAAAAACCCAAGAAATTCAAAGATTTTTAAGGATCTAACACTTGTTTCACGCACCCTTTAATAAATAAACCTTAAAGACACAATAACATCATCAAATAGAAATTACTATGATCTCATACACAAACATACATCGATCACATAAGTATAAACACAAATTTTAGCTGAAGGAAATAACACATTCAAATATATAAATATTGTCAAATGTATACAAAACTCATGGAATATGAAATCCATGGCATCAAAACAAATATCAAAATTAAAAATATAAGTCTATGGCTCAAAAGAGCTTGCATTACTCATCCCAACATCACGACAAGTCATGCGCTAGTGTCTAAGATAGGTCATAGATGATGATGTAGCCATGATATTTTCTTGCATCTCAATGATTGGTGTGTATATTCAAGTGAGGAATTTATTATTAAATTTTTATTGTAGCCTTCAAGACTGCATGCTTTGTTGTCTAATGTATGGAACAAGATAATCCTTGATTATGGCTTTGACTGCAAAAGATGCAAAGATTTACAACAGGGGATATGTATTTTGTAGGTTTAATGATCATGATTCATCATTGGCCTATAACATGCTTAGACCTATAGTTTGATGAGGTTTTGGGGGAAACACCCCAATAGGATCGAGGGGTAGTGCCCTTCGCGGGGGTCTGGGGGCCCCCAGCGGGGTCAAGGGGTAGCGCCCCCAGCGGGGTTAAGGGGCAGCGCCCCTTGCGGGGGTTTGGGGGCAACGCCCCCAGCGGGGTCAAGGGGCAGCGCCCCTTGCGGGGGTCGAGGGGCAGCGCCCCCAGCGGGGTCTCGGGGCAGCGCCCTGGGTGCGCTCCCTGTCGCGATATAGGGCGGGGTCGAGGGGCGGAGCCCCCGCCACCAAGCCCAAATGAAGACCTTCGAAACCCCACAAACCTTCATGGCGCACACCATTTAATTAAAAAAATTGTAAATTAAAGATTGCAATTTTTTTAAATTTTTTTAATTAAAATGGCCGAGTCTGAGGCACAAAACTCGGCGAGTCTGCCGAGTCCGGCAAGTTCGGTGAGTCTGGCGAGTCTCGGCGAGTACTTGGCAGCCGAGTCTCTAGGACTCGTTTAGGGTCACTTGCCTCGGGACTCGCGAGTACTCACCGAGTTTGGGCGAGTCTTGTAACTATGATTGTTATAACTCTACTCACCACATGATGATACAGATGACACCCTTTATGGCATTGTATGGGTATGAGGCGCCCAACCTTTTGGATCTGATATTGAGTGATAGCAGAGTACCGAGTGCAGGAGATATGATGCAGAGTCAGCAGGACATTTTGAGGTCTCTCAGAGACAATATCCAGCGGGCACAAATCAGCAAAAGCAGTATGCTGATCAGAAGAGGGTTGAGCGTTCTTTTGTAGTGGGTGATATGGTGTATCTTATGTTGCAGCCGTATCGTCAGTCTACTCTGCGGAAGCTTGGTGCAGAGAAGCTGCAGCCTCGTTACTATGGTCCATTTCGTGTTGTTAGACGAGTGGGCGAGGTTGCATATGAGTTAGATTTACCAGCAGATAGCAGGGTTCACAACGTGTTTCACGTTTCTCGCCTGAAGAAGGCATTGGGTCAGCATGTGATACCCTCTCCAGTTCTGCCACCCCTTGATGATGAAGGGAAATTGATACTAGTACCTGAGGCCATCCTCGAGATGAGAGAGAGACACCTTCGGAGGCGGGTGATCAGGGAATATCTGATCAAGTGGAGAGATTTGCCAGTCGAGGATGCTACATGGGAGTCAGAGGAGATTTTACAGTATCCAGAGTTGAGATTGCTTGAGGACAAGCAATTTCAGGGAGGGCGGACTGTGATGTCCCCTTCCTAGTCAGCGCAGCTGGATTTGAGGTTAGCCTATCATTCTGATCCTCGTAGGTTGACAGTAGTGTGTAGAGGATCATCTGAGGCAGTTACCCGGTGTTTAGGAGCATCATTCTTTTAGTTGATTCAGGTTGGGCCTTCGCAGACTCTTTCAGAGTGGTTTTTCAGATACTTTCTATTTTTAGTAAGTCTGGCAGGCGGAAGCTGCTATTTTGGGCAGGGCACCTGGTTCAGCTAATTAGCTCAAAGTCGACCCAGTTCATCAGTTGTTGATCAGATGGAAGAATAACAGAGCAATTAATGATTATTAAATAATTAATATTTTGACTTTACATTATAAAGTCACTTTATTAATATATTTAAATATTAATAATTAATGGTATATTATAAAGTATTTTTAATACTTTATAATAAAGTGAAAAGTTGATTATAATGAATAATTATTTATTCATTAAATTGGACGCCATTTAATTAATGTTTTTTCCTAAGATGAGAAAAGGCGTATTTAATCATTTTTATGATTATTAAAAGAGCTTGGGTCGAATTTCTTAAGAAGGGTATATATGCACTGCCAAGACAAATCGAACTCATGTATTATGATTATTCAATTTGTCTTATTTTGCTCTGAGCATTGGAGTTTGCAAAACCTAGGGTTTCAGCAGACATTTGATTTTGGAGAACGACACCTCTTCAAGAGCTGGCATACTGAGGCTGTGAAATACCAGTTGAAGATTGTCAAACTTGGTGACTTCATACAAAGGTTGCAGTTGAGCTTACTGGATCGATTCAGACAAAGATTTACAGAGAATACTCATCAGTTGTTTGGGGCGACCTTTCAGAGATCATTTCACAGGGATCTGACACTTCATTCAAAAAGGCCGTACCACATTTATTGCAGCTGTTGGGCCGTACTATTCTGTACCAGCAGGGCCGTACTTCTCTTCTCAGAAGAATTCGCCTTTAGTTCTCAGCTTCTTTCAGTGGGATCTTGTGCGCCTTGGGGTTCTGCAGTTTTCTCACCATTCTGAGTTTGGAGATCTGTGTTCTGGAGTTGGCCGTACTTTTCCTTTCATTCCTTCAAGTGGCTGCAAACAGCAATCAGGTTCTCTTGAAATAAGTCGTTTTTCCTTCATATGTTCGATTTTATATATTGTATGTGCTCTGGAAACTTAATAAATATATGCGCCTACACCTTCTGAACAATATTGAAGCATATTTATTGTCTTTTGATTTATTATGAATTTTTAAAGCATTTTTAGAGCAAAATCGCAACTTTCTTGTTTATTGCAAAAATCCTCAAAAAACACAAAAAAACACAAAACGATCAAAAACAGTATTTGTAGTCAGGGTTTTGGGTTGAGAGACACCTGGTCTCTTACATTGGCTAAATGAAATTACACTTGCACTAATTCGCCTAGTCTCTCACAGTCTCAAAAATGCTCAACATTGAAGAGATATCGTTCTCCAATGGAAGATTGCTCAAAACTCTGATCACAGGTAAAAGCATAGAAGAAAACCCAAGGCAAAGTTGAAATAATCAAGAATGAATTTCTCATTGCCCAAAATGCCTTATATCTAAAAAGGCACACATTTCCAAGAAGATACGCCACTTGCAACATTTAAATATTTTAAATCATATTTAAATCACTTTTTCAATAGTTGCAAGTTAAATATTTGGGTGCCCACTTTTATGCATAAGTGATTTAATTTTAAATCACCTTTATGTAATATTTAAGTGATATAAAATATATAAAGTCAATTTTGACTTTATAATAAGGTATTAAGTTAATTAATAACTTAAATCACTTAAATAAGCATAACTTCCACGAAACTCCATATATCTCTGTGCCGTCAGAAGCTGTCAACTCCTGAACTGCCAAGGCCTGTAGTGAGCCAATCACTGAACTCTGAACTGAGAATGACAAAACTCCTCCAGATAATGACACTGACCCTCTAAACACAACCTGTTAGCCTACGAGAGTCTGACTAATAGGCTAACCACCATCAAACATGATCATGCTGAAAAAGGGGACATTACAGTCCGCCCTCCCGGAAATTGCTTGTCCGCAAGCAATCTCAACAGCAAAGAATCAATCACTCCACCAGGATCCCGAGGATAGTGCCGTGAAATGTCCCTATTGTCATCAACTGTTTCCTGTAACTCCCAAATCTGATCAGCTGGGTCATCATGCTGTACCCTGTCAATCTCAACACCATTTGTCACAGGAGAGAGGAACTCATAAGAAAGCAAGTCAAACTGCTGACAACACTTGCTCCCTAAAACTGCATGAGATATGCTATCATCCACAATGTCTAACACGTGCATACCAAAATTGTGCATCCGAAACAGGTCATGTACATGATGGCTGAAAGTGAAACTGTGTAGACTCCTGACCATGTACACACTTGGAATCTCCTTAACGAGCTCTATCTGAAATCCCGATTCACTTACGGAATCTCTGATACTATTATCAAAGCTCACCCCTAAATCAGGGTCAAGAGTAGAACAACATCCACCTCAAAGAGCGGATTATCACAAGAAGATGTAGCATCCGCCTCATAAAGAGGATTGAGTACAAACTGAGCCTCATAATTGTACTGATCCCAATCAAACACCTCTGACCCCATGAAACTAGAAGCAAAATGATAATCCTTCTCACTTTTTGCATTGACGAGAATGATAGATCGCATACTCCCATCCTTAAAACCAGCTTGCTGGTCCGTTAAATCAGCAATGTCATCACCCTCATAAAACCACTCCATTTGTCTATTTGTACCCTTAGGCTTAAGAAGACAATTGTGGTTTTGGTCATAAGGAGCTTAGCAATAGAAACATAGCTTCCTTTTACGCAAATCATTTATTGTTTCTCGATCCAATGGAGTTGCAAACTTCATTTTTTCATCAACAATTTCTGATTTCTTAGATTCTGATTTGCTATCATTATAGGATGAAAATGCTTTTGCATTTGAAGTGAACTTACCACGTGAAGCTGTAAGTTCCATGCTACGAGCTTTTCTCATAGCTTCGTGCAAGGTAGGTGGATTGAATGCCTTGATCCAACCTTTCATTGGCTCATGGAGACCTTCTACAAATAGAATGACAAGTCTCCTCTCTGAGATTCTAGTAACCATAACCGAGAGCTTCTGAAACTCACCAATATAAGACTCCAAGCTACCCAACTGCTTCAGCTGAGCAAGGTCTCTGAAGTAAAGTTCTGGATCATGCTTGTCAAACCTCTCAACCAATCTGTCAGTGAATTCTTGGTAAGAAGTGATCCTATCATGATGGAGTGTGACCATGCCATGGTGCCACCAGTCATGTGCCACGCCATCCAGGTGAAGTGCTGCAAATCTTATGGCATCCTCTTCTGCCATTGGACGTAGTGTCATAAAAGTGTCTAGTTTGCACACCCAGGCTCGAGCTGTGACTTTGCCACTGCCATCAAAATTAGTTAAAGTAAGTTTGTTGGTAGCCTGCCTTAGATCATTATACTTGTTTTGAGGCCTCCTATCTGTCCAGTTTCTACCATGCTCTCTTTTTTGGCTCAGAAATCTGTCGAAGTTAAGGTGATCCTTAACTCTTTGGGGCAAAGCATCCCACTCATCATGCTGTATCATGATGTTATCTGCAAAATTCACATCACCTCTCTCAGCCACATTCTCCTCAATAGGATCATTCCTGATAAATGTTGGCCGAGTAGGCCTGTCATAGGTGCGTACTGGAGTAACTATCCTTTGTCTATCTCCATGTACACTACCTTCTTGATCTGGATCCCGATTCGGCCTTCTCTGAATGCTCAAATTCTGGACGTTGGTACTTAGCTGCTGGAGGATGTTTGCCACCTGTTCCTGTCCTGCAACAAGGCCTCTCAGTACATATCTGGCCTCCCTGTCCTCGTCATTAAGATGGTTCCTGTATGGTCCTTCCTCATCTCTGTCAGCCATGATATCCAACTCTAAATCTTCGTCCTGTTCGTCAAACGGAAATGCTGGAAATGGTTCAAAAGTACTTCTCTGAAAACCAGGACCCCTGCGTGAGTAGTACCTGTCAAACCTATTCTGATGAGACCGCACAGAAGCTGCTAACCCTGTAGGCTGGCAGGATCAGTGCTCTGATACCACTGTGATGAGCCCTGTTGGCTCACAATGCAAACTCCTGTGTTTTTATTTATCTTTTTGTGTTTTACGTTTTTTAGAGAAAAGTTTCTAGAGAGAAATAGAAGGGGCGCACAACATAAAAGCTTAGAAAATGTAAATCTAAGCTAATTTAAGCGAATTG
Organism: Sequoia sempervirens; assembly: GCA_007258455.2. NCBI lineage: Eukaryota > Viridiplantae > Streptophyta > Pinopsida > Cupressales > Cupressaceae > Sequoia > Sequoia sempervirens. The sequence goes on from VDFB02011051.1 coordinate 81,977, forward strand.
AAATTATAGAAGGTAATAAATAAGCTCAACAATGGATTTACAACTCATAAACATACCCGAAAGCTTCCAAATTATTTATTTAAGAAAAGAAGTCCAGTTTGCCAGCCAAGATGGTGAAATCTGACAAAATCCAGTGTAAGAAGCTCTAGAAAGAGATGTCTAGCCTAGAAACTGAGGCAAATGAAAGATATATGCCAGACGCCAAAGAAGGTGAGGAGAAACCCTCAAAAAGAAAGGCGTTTCTCCTAGGAAGCCCAAACGCCCTTGCACAAAGAGCCACGCACTTCAAGCAATAAGCTCAAAACCACAACTCAGAAGGTACGGCTATGAAGTATAGCATCCGCCAGCTGAAAGAAGGTCGCCATCTCTACAAACCCTCCTGCCTCTGATAAGAAAACCCAACAAAACTTTGATGAAGCACAGTAGAACCTCTGTATGAAGCTCTCACAATTGCACTAACTCGACTGGTCTCTCACAGTCTCAAAAATGCTCAACATTGAAGAGATATTGTTCTCCAATGGAAGATTGCTCAAAACCCTGATCACAGGTAAAAGCACAGAAGAAAACCCAAGGCAAAGTTGAAATAATCAAGAATGAATTTCTCATTGCCCAAAATGCCTTATATCTAAAAAGGCACGCATTTCCAAGAAGATACGCCACTTGCAACATTTAAATATTTTAAATCATATTTAAATCACTTTTTCAATAGTTGCAAGTTAAATATTTGGGTGCCCACTTTTATGCATAAGTGATTTAATTTTAAATCACCTTTATGTAATATTTAAGTGATATAAAATATATAAAGTCAATTTTGACTTTATAATAAGGTATTAAGTTAATTAATAACTTAAATCACTTAAATAAGCATAACTTCCACGAAACTCCATATATCTTTGTGCCGTCAGAAGCTGTCAACTCATGAACTGCCAAGGCCTGCAGTGAGCCAATCACTGAACTCTGAACTGAGAACGACAAAACTCCTCCAGATAATGACACTGACCCTCTAAACACAACCTGTTAGCCTACGGGAGTTTGACTAATAGGCTAACCACCATCAAACATGATCATGCCGAAAAAGGGGACATTACAAAAAGAAAAAATGTTGATAGTCCAATTAAGGACTAGTTCACATCATTTGAGATGTGAAAATGGTAGATGGTTGATACCAAAAGAGGAGTGGAAAATGAGAATATGACTATTTTGCAACATAGGAGTGGTGGAGACAGAATGACACTTTTTTGTGGAGTGCTCAAAGTATGACATCTGCACCAGTTATGAAGATAACTTGAAAATTGACAATTTAAGCACCTTGTTTGAGGAGGCAAGGTTGGGAAAAACCATAAACTTCTTGATCAAAATTCATTGTTGAAGATCATATCTCGAGAGGAGATTACAAACTGTATAAGGCTTTGGTGCCCCGTTTTTGGTGGGGCCATGTGTTGTTGTGTCCCATAGGCTGCTTTGGCTTCGTGGACATTATTAAAATCTGCAATGAGCTTCCCCAAATACAGATTTGAATTTATATTTCCCTGAGTTTCACAATACTGAGTTTTTGTTTTGTTTTTTGAGAAACAGTTTATTGGTGTCTTGCTTATTTGAAGTATTTGCTCAGAAGACAAAAAAACAAAGTTTTCTAATAATTCAAACAACCAGACTTTTTGAGAACCAGACATAACACTAATAGCAATGCTTTGAATTGTAATGTTAAAATGTGTCTATTACAAAATAGGGACAGTCACGTCTTGACCTTACGTCTGTAGCAATAGATTGTGATAGAAGTTCCCGCACTGATGTGTTCTTGTAGTCGTTCATCACCAGGTCCAGCTAGTTGAACGCATCAGGAGAATTTTCAAAGATAGCTACTCAGAAATTGATTTATCTCCCAAAAATTATAATTCCGCTAAATAATGAGCAATGCTCGTTTCTCTTTGGGTACCACGTACAACAACCAATACAGATTTAATACCTTCACTCGTGCTTGACGGTAGAATACATACGTCTTACCTTCTCTGAGAAAGCCTGCACTCTGCCATCCTGTAACCTTTCTATCTACAAATAATGAGCTTCCATTATTCACAGTTATGAATAGACTAAGAAGAGGGTTGCGATTCTTAAGGAAACTAGGCACACGCAAGTTCCGTCGATGATGTTTGGATAGCAAACACGGCCAGGTCAGATTCTGAAACTGAAAAGCCACCCGTCAGTCAAAAATTCACCGTCGACTTCCTCTAAGAGTTATATTTTTTGGGCACCCGCTAAGACGGCTACAGTTGCCAATTCACACCACAACAGCATGAATGATATAATCACTCCCGTGTCTATTTAGATATTACCAGTGATTTGCTTGAAATTATCAAGTTTAGAAAAAACTATCATTGAACCCCGTCTCCAATATTGCAAAATCCATGAGTCATTTCCATCAAGAATTCTTAAAATTAACTAGACGTCCTAGATGCATTTCCCAGCATCGAAGACATCAATCTCTACTGAAGCTTGCGATCCAAGTAGAGTCCCAAGAACATTCTTTGTTCAGCCAAACCATAAGAAAATCTCTGCATAAACCTTTTTTTTTTCCCTCCCCATCAACTATCTTCTCAACTCATTCGTAACTGCCATTAGTTACTTCTGAGTTCTTGATATTCCCTTCATTGAAACTCCAACACCTGTCATACTTTCCCGGCCCCAGATAGGACAAAAGGATTCGTTTTATTACTTTATTTTGAAGTTTTCTCATAACTTCAAAATAATAATAAGTTAATGCTTTATAAGCTCCAACGATAAAATAAGCACTAACTTAAATTTTAGCTTTCCCTTTAAATGAGCTAAGGGGGGACATTACAGTCCTCCCTCCTCTGAATTGCTTGTCTCCAAACAATTTTTCAGTCCAGGATGCTACAATATCCGCTCATTTTCCCAAGTAGTGTCTTCAACAGGAAGATTTCTCCATTTCACAAGATGCTCCTTGATGACCCTTTTACGAAGAGTGCATTCCCTGGTATCAATTATAGCCTTTGGTATCAAAATGAGTTTCCTTTCTTCATCTAAAGGGGGCAATTCAGTGCACGGAATTATGTTGTGACCCAACGCCTTCTTGAGGCGTGAAACATGAAAAACATTGTGGACTTTGCTGTTCGCTGGCAACTCTAGCTCATACGCCACTTCTCCAATCTTCTTTGTGACTCTAAAAGGTCCATAAAATCATGGCTTCAATTTTTCTGATTCACTCTTTTTTTATGAAGACTACTTGTAAGGCTGCAGCCTTAAATACAACGTCCCCTGTTGTACCCCAAAATTAAAATTTTTGTTACACTTAGATATTTTGAAGAAATGAGTAGAAGTCTTGTTAAATCGGTCAAAAAGGTCAAAATTTGGGTGCACATGTCTTGCATGAGGGGTTAAAACACAAAATTTTCAATTTCTGACGATCTGGGTTTGCTTAGAGCAGCTTAACCTACAAAACCGAGATCTTAGTTTTTCATCCCTAAATTTTAGGAAAATTGCTATTTTTAGAAATTTTCTAAAATTAGTAACGTTTTCTGGGTTTATTTGGAAATGGATACTGGAAAAACTTTCTAAAAATAGAAAGTTTCTAAAAATAGAAAGTTGGTCCGACAGGGTCCAAACTGATTTTGATTGGTTCAAATTTTGTCCATATCAGGCTGGTATAGTCAGAATTTCAAAATAGTCAGTTTTGCCCTTGTGGGTCTATTCTGCTTTTTCAGAAGTGTATCTGGAGCTTCGTGGTCATCAATGGAGGTCAGCCGGCTGCTAGGTGTCAGTTTCAACGTTCAAAACATTCGTCAGAAATCAAGTTGCTAAACGAACACGAAGAACGGGGAGGAAATTGAAAAATGATGAAATTTTTTCTAACACTGGTGACTTTGGGCACCCCAGGTGAAGAAAGGCGCCCATCTTTTTAGGGCATCAAATGTCAAAATTAGGGTTTGTGTCTCCAGTCAAACTTGCTTGGTTCTCTGTCAGCTCCGCAACGGATCCATTGGTGCAGTCCACAGATCGTCCAGTCAACCAGAATTCGATGCCAAACATGAGGTATTCAAACTGAAGCCAGAATGGAAAGAAGTGAAATTTATCAAAAATTGACCAAGTCTGGATAAAGTGGGCGCCCCTGGTGAAGAAAGGCGCCCAGCTTTTTGAAGGGGCTAATTCAGCAGTTAGGGTTTGTCAAAGTGCTTAGTCTCTTCAGATTTCAATCAGCTTTGATATGCCTGCCTTTGTCAGATCATCCGACTGTCCAATCTCCAGCAGATTCAAATCAAAGTCGAAGGTACAAAGCGAAGGTTTCAAGCTCTGAAGGAAGTCAAAGATAAAAATGGCTAAGTCTGGCAAGATTGGGCACCCCTGGTTGAGAAGGGCGCCCAAATTTTTAGGGTATCAATGTAATGTCCCCGTCTCAAGCCTGACCGTTTTAGTGACCGTTGGCCTATTCCGGAAACCCGTAGGCTAGTCGAAAGGTAAAATTAGGGTTTCCTATTTTGAAGGAGGTCATTGCTCGGAGTGGGTGGATTCAATGGCGGATTCTTTCTGGGTTTTCAGAGAGCTTCGCAGTGGTATGTTCTTCTCGGCATTCTGAGCATCTTCGGGAATTTACTATTTTTAGTAAATTCTATTTTTGGCAGTTTTACAGTTGGGTTCAGCATGGTTGACTTCCTACTTCAGTTTGGTTAGTTGGCTTGCTCATTTATGGCTTCGGGGCACCATTGGAGAGATAAGTCGAGCTATTTAATTAAAGTCACGTTTTAATATTATATTTTAACGTTGACCCCCTTGGTCTAGCCTATTGACTTCATGTTGTTTTGAAAAGTGGTCTTTTGAGGGTGGCGCCTTCATTAAAGATTATTTTATAATTTATCAAAGTCAAAATCAAGCCTTAAGTTGGACGCATTTATTAAAGGGTTGAATTTATTTAAAAATGTCAAGATTAAGCTATGAAGAAAAGGGACGCCATCTTTTGAAAAGGATTAGGGTTTTGACTTGAAGAGAAGTTTAGGGTTTCGAGAAGTCAACAGGAAATTATAAAAGGAAGACTTGGATCCTCAATTCATCATCTTTTGTCTACAGTATTGTTATGCTGCCGGTTTGGCTCTGGAACTGCTTCGGGGAATGAAGGCCTCCTAGCTCGGGCATTGCTTCTTGCTTGCAACACAGCAACTAGTGATGAGATAACTTAATTTGTGAGTTGCATTTAGTTTTGAGCATTGTATTCAGCTTGTGCATTGTTAGATCTGTTTTGCATATTAGTGGTTTTCCGTATATTGCATTGTTTGCTACAGCAGATTCATGTTTTTATTCATAAGTCAAAAAACAACAAAAACATTGTTCTGGGTATTAGCCCATTTTCATTGCTAGGTCTAGGCGTCATCTTCCTCTAATTTGCAGATTTTTTAAAGAAGACAGTGATTTTTAAGAGCAGATCGCCCTTCCTTGAGGGCCGTACCACCTGCTGATTGCATTGAATTCCATGCATAAATAATATATGGCTGTTTGCTCTGTTTTCAGTGTCTTAGTCTAGGCGCCATCATTCTTAGGGAATATTGCACTTTGTTTCAAGTCAATCAGATGAGTTATGTGAGAGTTATGAACATATGAGTGATTTCATAGACTGCTGGTTATTGATTTAAAAGTGCAGATTTGTGAAAAAACCAGAATTATTATTTGGATCATTGAAAAGTTTCTGTTTTGGCACTCCTAACCAAGCTAAGGAGAGTTCTTTATGATGTAATGTTAATCTATCAAATTCCTAAGCTATTGGCAGGCGAATGATCATCATTTTGTTAACTGACAGTAGTACTGGCAGTCATTTTCAGTATTGTTCAATTCTGATTTGTAACGCTCTCTTTCATTGTGAAGTTGTTTTGAAATAGTTACATCTCCGCCCTATGGTAGCTACTTTCCCACTCTGGGTTAGCAAGCACATTCTGGGTGTTGAGTACTTTCAGCTTTCAGTATTTCTTTCAAGTATTGTACTTTGTAACACTCCGCCATATGGTCGCCCCTCACTGCATACTGGATTGGGTAGCACATACTTGGTGTCGAGTTCCCTTTCAGCACTTAGTGTAGAAGATCCTCTGACCATATGCTCGCCATCATCGGCGCCATTCTTAGTTAGAGTTCCTGCATAAGCAATTTGATTTAGATCCTCTGACCAATGCTCACACCGTGCCCACATCGGGATCCTGGTGTACATTCTGGTTAGAGTTGCTTCAGCACGTTTTGGTTTAGTTGCTAACCTTAACGGGTGCATTTGTCGTAATCTGTAATTTGAAAAACGAAAAAATTGGCTCAGAATATTTTAGTGGTATCAGAGCCAAGATCTTGCCATCCTGTGAAAAATTTGTCTATGAGTGATAGAGAAAAGAGGTACATTGCAAGGGAAGACAAAAAGGTTGGAAAACAGTTCCAGCCCTATCAGGCTCCAAAGGGTCAGACAGCTTCAGAGGTTTTGAGGGCTCATTGGGAGTCTTCTCAGGAAACAGACATGGCAGAAGGTGAGAGATCAGTTGGGGGTAACGAGAGGGTTACCAGCAACAGAGATGATAGTGGAAAGGGCAGAGAGAGATCCATCAGTCCGAGACAGAGATTTGAAAGGAAGATGGATGCCTTAATGGATATGGTATCGCTAATGATGGGGAAAGTGGGACAGAACACAATTCCACAGAACAACACTGGGCATGGAGGAGAGCACAGTGCTTCCAACCAGCATGATGGACATGCTGCTCATCATACTTCAAACAACACTTATGTCTCAGCTAGGCCATTCAAACCCACCTTTCTGGCACCTGTTAACACTCAGCCAGATCCTGAAGAGAATGCTTCATTCGTGGAGCAGTTGAGACTTGGCCGTGCAGAGTATGATTCTCTCCCTGGCGACATCAAGATGGATATGTCCTACAATGACTTTATGGATCATAAAAGGAAAAACAAAGGACAAGGGAGGCATTATGATCAAAGAAGACCATCAACTCAAGGAGACTTGTACCAAGCTATCAACAAGTTTACACTTCCACACTTTGACGGGAGTGATACCAGTTCAGCTCGAGCTTGGATACAGAAGCTGGATAACTATCTAGCTCTCAGACCCATGGCAGAAGAAGAGGCGATCAAGTTCGCTACGCTACACTTTGATGGGGTGACGCACGAGTGGTGGTACCATGGCCTAGTTACTTTGGGTCATCGGTCAATCACAACTTATGATGAGTTCACCACTAGGCTCATCGAGAGGTTTGAGAAAAAGGACCCTAAAATACATTTCAGAGAACTTGCACAGTTGAGGCAGTATGGCACAGTTGATGCCTACATAGCGGAGTTTCAGAGACTGTCAGTCATGGTGACTGGAATCACGGAGAGGAGATTGGTGATCCTTTTCAATGAAGGTTTGACAGAACCACTTGTTGTGACCTTTTCACACATCGCCCCATTCAGAATGGGGACCCCCTAATTTTTGCTCCGTTCCGGTCTTTTGGCTTGGGTTTTCTTCTCTCTCTCTGTCTCTTTTCTGGTGTCCGCCTTTCGGGGGGTTGTGTCCGTCATTGAAGCTTAAACGCGAAATATTGGCCAAGTCTAAAATTAGGGTTTTGAAATTTTCAGCCAATTCAAGGTCAAGTAAAGTCAGTAAATTGAAAATTGAACTTAATGTTGTTGTCAGCAGACATCCAGCAGGCTTCCAGCCAGATTTCATCGAATTCCAAGCTACTTACTATTTTTAGTAAGTCTGCAATTCAGGGCAGTTCGTCAGCTATTTTGAGATTCCGATCATCACACGGCATTCAGAGCGTATCAGGCTGCTCGCATGCAAAATTTGAGCGAAATTGGACAACTTACTATTTTTAGCAGTCTGGCTTCCGGCATGAATTTCAGGGTCCAGATGCAGAGTTTTTCTTTGCATGTCTGGATATTCCTTCTGGGTTTTTCGAGACCTTCGCGATGATATAACATGCAAGTCGAGATGACTACTTTCAGGATTCAGCTTTCCGAGGCTATTTTTAGGGTTTGCATGTCGAGGTTTCTTTTGCATGTCAGGTGATTCCTGATGGGTTTTTCGAGACCTTCGCGATGGTGTGACATGCAAACAAGGATTCTCACTCAGTAAGGAACTTGCTATTTTTAGCAGGTATGTCCCGGCACCCCACCCAGCAGTTCGATTCACGAATCGCAATGTCGCAGAAACAAGGCAAACGGAGATCTTTTGATACGCATGCAATGCAAATTAGGGTTTCCAGCTTCGAAGCCTAAAAATAGGCATCAAAAGTCAAAATCTTCAAAATCCGGTGTAAACCATTGCGATCAGCGTTTTTCAGGCTATCTGCTGGTAAAATTTCAGGTCAAATGGAGCACTTACTATTTATAGTAAGTCAGATTGGAAACGTGCTAAAAATAGTAAATCAGTTGCATGCATCAGTGTCAGCCAGCAGGTCATGTGGTGAGGGTCGCCTCATTCGAATTTCAACTCGATCGGAGCTTGGGAGCTATCAAAAACATGAGCTTACTATTTATAGTAAGCCACCTTCAGAAACATGCTATAAATAGCAGGGTGACTAAAAGTGGCAGTGTCGACAGGTTGATAGGGTTATGAGGATGCTACGTTCAAAATTTCAGGCCATTCCGAGCTTCGGAGGCGCAAATTCAGAGGACTTACTATAAATAGCAAGGCACGTAAGCTGGCGAAGATGATAAAAATTTGTCTAAGTCTGGAGTCTCGTCCAGCAGGCATAGGGAAATGCGCCCATCTCAGCTGAAGAGGCATGAAAATTTCTAAGTGTGAGTTTGTCCTTCACACAGGGCAAAATGCGCCCAAGGTGAGAAAAGTCAAAGAAGGTTAAACATTTTTATCCTGCAGCAGGGGCAAAATGCGCCCAAGATGAAAGATGGAAAGTTGAAAATATTTTCTAAGGCATGAAAATCCGCCACCCCCATCCAAATGCGCCCAAGATGCAAGCTTCGTCCTCCACCATGGCTAAAATGCGCCCAAGGCAAAATGGTCAAAGGAAAGTCAAACGTTTTCATCCTTCTCCCTAGGCAAAATGCGCCCAAACAAGGCCATGTCAGGACAAAAAATGGAAGTTGAGGAGTCACCCAAGGACGTTGGAGAAAGCTTCATCCACCAGCTACATGGAAATGTGCCCAATTTGAAAGAAGAGTCAACAAGTCAACGTTTTCTATCCTTCACAAGCATGAAAATGCGCCCAAGATAGGAGTGAGTAAACAAAGTCAAAGATTTCATCCTCCTCACCCTCTAAAATGCGCCCAAACTTGTGCATGTCAAGACGAAAATTGGAATACGAAAGGTCATCCTTCTCCCACAAGGAAATGCGCCCATGTTTGGATGTGAAGAGTAAATGCAAGTGGTAAATGGGATGAAAAATTTGCCAAAGCGTGGTGAAAAGTGGTAAAAGATAGGCATTATCCTCCTCCACACTAAGAATGCGCCAAGGGTGGTGAAGGCAAGGTGAGTTAGGCGTGATTTTCTCCAAGAATGTTAGGAGCCTAAGGTAATTTTGAATATCTTGAGGGCGTTGAAAGATTTAAAGGTATGTGTGGCGTTTTTTTTTATTTCCTCTCAAAGTGAAGTATGCGCCTATGTTAAGGGAGTTATAAGGTGTTAGAAATATTTTCTAAGGCGTTGAAATGTTTGAGGGTGGTGAAAATAGAATGAAGTGTGCTAGGCGCCTCAGGTAGAAAACAAAATATTTTCTAAGTGTTAAAGAATTTGCCTAGGCGTTGGAATATTTCCTAAGTGTGAAGTGATATGGGGGAAGTGAAGATGAAATGTGTAAGGCGTGCCGGGAATGAATATAAAATTTTTTCTAAGTGAAGTTGGTATTTTCCCCACTGGCAAACGATAAAAATTTTTCTAAGGCAAATTCTCAGAGTGTGATGATTTAAATATTTTCTAAGGCAAAATTATTTTTCCTTGGAAAATACGCCTAGAACTCAGATGATAAAATTTTCCGGAGCACGAACAACTTTTCTCAGTGATGAAGTCAGAGACGATGATATTGCAAGATGATTCATTTTTTTCAAGAAGTCAGAGCAACGCAAAGTGATCACAGGCGAAGAACGAGTTTAAATGATGAAAATAATATTTTTCTAAGGTTCAAAATTGAAAAATTAAATGAACCCGTTTGTTGGGTACCCATGAATTCGAGACATTCTGACAAAAATTTTCTTCTGGGTACTGAACGTTCGTGATGAATGATGGATTTCCAAGTCTTTCAAGCTTCGCCGACACTTTTTCAGTGAAGAATTTAATCAGTGCTCAAATTGTGAATTTTCCTAAGGGAGAATTTTAAATTTTCTAAGGCAAATTTGAATATAGTGTGTTTTCAAAGTGAATTTTCTTCGAACAATGAATCTGAAGGGAGTTGCCTAGATAATTTTGATTAAATTCTTCGAAGATGAATTTCCCAGAGCAGAAGAGAGTTAAAATTCAATTTCCAGTAACAGAGCCTCGGCTGGCAAGTAAAAAATGATGAATTTAAATTAAATTTTCGAAAGCAAAATCCAAAAATGCCAGTCAAAGTCAAGTTTCTAGAAGAATAATATTCCCGGCAACTGGAGACAAGTGTCAGAAACACCAGAGAGGGAAAATTCGAATTCTTGAAGTGGAATAGTGGAGTTTAATGGCACTGGCTAAAATTAACTTCTTCTAGAATTCGAGTTTTGGCTATAAAATGAAGATGCTTTTCACTTGTTTTCACAGCTAGAAGTCGAATTTGCTCTGAGAGTGAGACATTGCAGTGAGTTGTTGAAGCTTGAGGGAATTCAAAATTTGCTAAGTCTGAGTGAGTTGCTGAAGTTTGAATTTTGCTGAGAAGTTGAGTTTGCTGAGGAGGCGCACTTGAGAGTTGATTAAATTTGAAGCTGTGAGAGGTACGCCATTGCTGAAGTAGAAGAGGTACGCCTTTGCTGAAGATTGAAGTTGCTTGTAAAAGGTATGGCTTTGCTAGTGTTGAGGCTGAAATCTGAAATTTGATTGAGCTTAGTTAAAGTTGCCAATAGAGGGGACGCCTTGAAGCAAAGAAATAGCTGAGAACTTAGAAGTGCGAACTTGCTAGTTTGCTGTTTGCTGATTGCTGGTTTGAAGTGCAAAGTTAAGAAAGTTTAAATTGCTGATTGCTGACAGTGAAGTGAAATCATCAGAGTTCACTTAGAAATCTGTTCTAAGTGTCGGAGTTCGAATATATTCAAGAGAAGAAGCTGAGGTTTGCAAACAAGAGAGTTATTGCAGCTTCTAGAATTCGACTGCAGCCCCTATCATGCCTTATTTTATTAGATTTAATTGCTGATGAATGTTTGTTATGTTGCAGATGGCTGAAGCAAGGACAACCGGAAAGGACAATGGTGCCTCAAGACAGGCTATGATCAAGAAGCTCAGCAAAACATTCATGCCGGAGTCGAAGTTCATTTCAAAGCTGGGCAAGTTGACGGATACTAACCTGGGCTCTGTCAACCTGGAAACCTTCAAGAACAGGCTGTTTGGAATTGGAAGTCATCGGGCTTCAGTCACTTCGCACAACATCGTCCGGAGTGGATTATATGCAGCTGCTGGTTTTCCACCAGCCATTCAGTGCTCAGAGCTTATAATGGAGTGCGCCAACTGCTACGAGAAGGAACATCGGTCGATCATGACACCAGATGGCCAAGTGCTTGCCAATCTCACTCCGGCGGCCATTGGTGAAGCTTTCGGGATCCCGGTGCACAGGAATATGATTTACAAGTCCAGGGAACGAGCGGAACGGATGTACGCTTCTGCTTTCGAGAGATGCATGGATACAATTAACACCCACTGGATGAGCACTCCAAAGCCATCTCGTGCGAAATTGCCAAAACAGATCATACAGGAGGACCTGAAACAAGAATACTGTGATCTTATCATGATGCTGAGCAGAGTTGGTGGTTGCCCACAGTCTTATATTTTCGAGCCTTGGATGTTTTATTACATCAACCTGGTGCTAGAGGGCAAGGATTATGTCAATTGGGCTGAGATGATCAGCGATAATATACATGAGCAGCTCCTGAGCCTGAGGAGGACTAAAATGTTTTACATGAGCTCCTATCTTGTTTACATGTTGGCACGAATGACGAGGTACAGAGGGATTTCTTACAAGGAACCCGTCGGTTGTGGCTCTCATCAGTTCAAAATCCATGAGGCGTGTACACAGTTGCACCTGTCGAGCACAACCTACTATAAACGTGTCAACGATTCATTCACCATGTACATCACGAGGCTGCTTCAGGAGAGGTTACACCACAGAATCTCTAGAGATGCCCAAGAGCTGATCGAAAGGTATGGGTGCTGGTTTATACAGTTTCCAAGATTTTCATACATTAGGCTGCAAGGTTTCTCGTCATACCCATATAGGCTGCCTAAGTACCCAACAGATAGAATAATAATGCTAGAGATATCCAGACAGTTGCTAGCCTTTGACAAAATCCAAAAGAAGAAGAAGAAAGGGGGATAGAGTTTCCAATTGTGATGGGCAACTCGGATGAGGTGTGTCCTTCGATACAGGCAGCAAGGGAAGCTGAGAGTGAGCTTCAGTTTTATCACTTCTCATATCATACAAGTAGACAACACTATGACCCGCATCATAACATCAAGTGGGTGTTGTCGGAAGAGTTTAAACATAAGGCCACCATAGAGGATTACTGGGCTGATGCAGTTGATGAGATTGAAGTAAGGAAGAGGATGTTTTCCCGGTTGCCGATTACTCTGATCAGGGAGTGTGAGGTTGTTCCAGTTCCAGACCAGGTCAATGAGGACATGGATGTTGTTCATCCAGACTATGCAGCTGTTCGGGATACTCCACTTCCACCTATTGATTGGTCAGAGCCCAAGGTTGCGGATTTGGATACTCTTTCCATCCCGGTTATGACATTCACCAGGGCCTGGGTTGATAGGCGAGTAAGCAGATTGAAGAGTAGGTCAATTGCCTTGACTTACAACATGATGGGAGATCACAGGATGCCCACCATAGGAAGAAAGAAACAAATTACACGGGTCCAGAGTCCGAAAGAAAGAAATAGTTCAGCCAACCTCCACGAGTACACAGTGCAGTACCTTTGGAGACACGCTTCCAAGTATACAGGAGGTGTCCTATTTGCTGGATCGAGATTGCAGCGAATCAGTACCGAGATACAGATGATATTCAGCCTCCACGGAGGGAGCCGATCAGAGTGCCAATGTACCTGTTAGGATTGATCAGCAGGATGATGAGGGGACTATTACTGACCCTCAGTTTCAGCAGGAGTTAGAGGCGGCCATGAACGATGGCGATGATGATGATATAGTGTCAGGTGATACTCAGCCATTTGAGGACAATGAGCCTCGCCAGAATGAGGAAGAGGTTGAACAAGTTAGAGAAGTCGAGGCACAGGAGCAGTAGCCCTTCGATATACTGTATGAGGTGCCCGATTGGCTTAAAGATAGAATGAGAAGAAGCCCGAGTGAAGAGATTGATCCAGCAGTTGAGATGGAAGAATTTTTGAACCGGATCAGTGCTCCTCCATCGAAGAAGAAGGCAAGGAAATTTTCGAAGATCTCCACCGATGAGGATGGCTCTCGTACTCTCCACGTTGCTGTCCCACGAGTCGAGTGTGACCGGAATGAAGCAGTTCCTGAAAATTACGTGGTCACCACTCTGGATTTGGGACGCCCTACTGGTGCTCAGATTGTTGAGGAGTGTGATAACTCCTTCCTTGCCCTCAAGGATAGATTATTCAAGAAAGAAGGGAAGTATAAGAAGTTGAAACGAGAACACAAGCCTTAATTGGATATGTTCAGCAGTTGTCTCGTTCTCGAGGGCAGGATGTACCAGTGATAGAGCCTCCAGCAGATATTCCTAGAGAGTCGATCAACGGCTTAGTAGAGTTGGGGAGGATGGCACAAGAGGCAGAAAATGGGTCACAGGAGTTCGTGACCGGTGACGAGAAATTTATGGAGGACCTTGCCTTGCCTTTCAACAGCTCCTCTACTATTTTGGTACTCCATGGATGCGGATCATGCTTGGGGCGATGCCTCTATCTATCAGAGTAAGGTGATCCAGCGTCTTGAGGTGTTGAGGCATGTGCCATTGCAGTTGCTGATTGATGGAGGTGTCATTCAGGCGAATGACCGATATGATTTCTTTCGGTGGTATTCTTCGGCTATCACAGGACGTGGCTTCTTCGATGCAGCACAGGCGGATTCAACCAGGATACATAAGGCTATGGCCAACATCATAGATGGAGTTCAGAACACCTTCGAGGCCATATTTGCTAGGCGGCTGAGTCCAGATGAGATAATTTTTGATAATTTGAGGGGTTTGCTGGTTCCCTTCTTCGCAGATGTTAAGACCTTTGTACAGATGACTTTGAAAATATTGCTACATTCTCCACTTTGATCCAGAACACGCAGGACTCCTTAGCTGCTTGGAGAAGGTCTTGTACAAGACGGGCATTCAGTCACGGTACTAGAGTTTCAGTTGGATTGTGTTCCGCCTATTTCAGTTCATGAGGTTGAGGCCGTACTTAGCAGATTTGTTGAGTTGGCAGTCAGAGAGAGGGCCAATGGGAACACACTACTGGACGAAGATCTTCTAGAAGACTGAGCATGGAGCATTTATTGCATTTTCTATTTTTGGGAGTGAGTGGGAATCTTTGATTCATTTAATGTACCATTCCCTACTCTGGCAGTTTTTAGGGTTAGGGCTGAGGTAGCACGATTCTGGCCACTCTATTGATTGTAACCCTAGCCGTCCTTTTGGGACTTGGCTAGCTATATAAAGGGGGAGTCCCCCTCATTTGTAGCTCATTAGAAAGTTAGAATCAGAGTAGACATTGAGAGAGCATTAGAGCTAGATAGTGTAGCATTGTAGAGCATTTTTGCATCATTTGGAGAAGAGAGAAAGTTTTCCCTTTGAAAACTTTTGAGGAGATTGTTGTGTAACACATTTTATGATAATAGATCTTTTCATTGATGATGGAATTCGTCTTGTCATGAAATGCTAGCAAGGTTTCTTCTTCCTTTCGTATCCAAGTAGTTTAGATTCATGCAAGTAGCTTACTTAGGTGTGTGGTGTTTTATTGAGATAGCTTCGCTTTATTCCATACCACTAGCGGCTTGTTGATGATAAGTCCGCCTTGTGTGGTCAACTGGACATTATCTTGTGTTTAACTTCGGTTGTGGTTTACATACTTATATGCGTTGTTCTGACGGTGTGTGTTTGTTAAACTATAACTTGAACATCTTTTGCTATTTCCCTTGAAGATTGCACCGATTTTACTGAGGTTGTCCGACGGAGGCTAGGTGAAATCCGGTTGAAGTCTATTGAAACGAAGCCCCATATATCTTGCATTTAGAATAGAATATAAATTTCTTAGGCCCTTTCCCTTTACTTTCCGCACTTTCTGATTAGTTTTAGGGAAAGAACCACATTGCCAAATCATACACGTGAGAATTCCCCTTCAAAATCCTACATTAGCTGCGAACTGTGAAAATCTGAACAATTGTGTAAGTCCCCTCGTACGAACACAGCAATACACATCAACCAAACTGGGTCTATTTGCACTTAAGGAACCTTGGAGTTGAACATGCGAACTTTCTCGCAATCTTAGCGCATGGAATACTTTGATCAAGAGAGAACGGAGTAGCCCCAAAACTATTTTGTTCTGCCGTTTGGTATGGTCACAAAAACCACATCAACACCACTCAAAGGTTGGATTAAAGCCTTTGATCCACCAACCCTACAGGAGGCCATGAAGAAGGCAAGAAACATGGAGTGGGCTGCTCCTAAGGCAAAGTTTCAATCCAATTCCCCCTTTCAGAAAAGGGATAAGGGGAAAAGACCTTAGCATAGACCTCCTTTGAGACCTCAGCATAAGGAGTTCAAACATCATAATCCCCATGTCACAAGATTGGATCCGGAGACCCTGAACGAACTCAGAAGAAAGGGGTTGTGTTTCCGGTGTAGGGAAAAATGGTCTCAAGATCATGTTTGCCCTAAGGGAGTTAAATTCAATCAGATTGAGTACTATTCTGCTGGTGAAAGTAGTTCTGATTTTTCAGACCAGCAATCTGATTTTGAAGAAAGTGAAGTAGAAAGAGCTCCAGAAGAGTCCGAAAATGAGAAGGAAAGTGGAGGAGTCTTGGCTCAACTTTCGAGCTTCCAAAGAAACGAATCCTTCAAGGTTCGAGGGATGATCAAAGGGCAGCGAATCGTTGCTTTGATCGACACTGGAGCAACACATAACTTCATTGATGAAGTTGTGGTAGCAAAGAAGGGGCTGCAAACAGAGGAGTTTGAAGGTTTCAAGGTCATGGTTGCCGATGGATTCCATATTTCATGCACCAAGAAAATCTCGAACATGACCATGCAATTGGGAAACTACGAAGTCAAGGATGACTTCTATGTAGTCCACATTGGAGATACTGATGCCGTTCTAGGCATTCAATGGCTGCGTTCACTTGGGGAGATCTCTTTGAATCTACAGACTATGGAGCTCAAGTTTCAATCCGATGGGAAGAAGATAGTTCTAAGAGGAATGTCCAATGGGGGCCCTCGGGTTGTGTCATTCAAAAGAATGGCAAGGCTGATCCGTCACGATCAAGCTGAGTGGGTTGCAGAGTGCATGATCCTTCCTGCTAGTCCGGTTGAGACTAAAAGAGACTATCCTCCTGATGTTCAGTCTCTACTCACAGAGAAGAGCAAAGTCTTTGCTGATTTGCCTCTTGGACCTCCACCTGAACGGGGTTCAAAACATATCATAGAGCTCAAGGAAGGAGCTAAACCGGTGATTACAACTCCATATCGATACCCCAAGAGGCAAAAGGATGAGATTGAGAAGAACATTCAAGAACTCTTGGAGATGGGTTTCATTCGCCCAAGCAAGAGCCCCTTTGCTTCTGCAGTGGTTCTTGTGAAGAAGAAGGATGGTACCTGTTGATGTGTGTTTTGTGACACACCCAACACTTTAGAATAAAGAAAAAAGAAGAATGCCCAAAGGCAGCTTTATCCTCTCTTGAAAAATTACCTCTTATGCTAAGATTGCTAGAAAGATCATACGGTAATTCCAATGTTCCGGTTTGGGGGATGGACAAGCTCAATGGATGATGTGATATGCTGGTTTCACAAAGGGACCTTGTAATGAGGAACTTACTCAAAGTAGGGAGTTGGATTGATGTAACGTTGAACGCTCTTATGTTTTTGGGATTTTCAGTTTAGGATAAAATAAATAAAAAAAAGGATGAGGGTAAAGGAACTAGACTTATGCAGAACTAATCCTATGAACTTCGGAGACAAATGCTGGATAATGGAATTTAAACCAATCTTTGCTTCGCCAAGCACGGCACTACAACTAGACAAAGACGGTGCAATCTTCAAGGGTTTACGAAAGATATCCTATTACACTATATCACCATCAATTCGACCAATGCATATAGATAATAGAACTCAAATTAAGCAATTTTAATGTTCAGACTAACCTTACACATCAAATTGAAAATCATCCAATTGAAAAAGGTATGAACTAATTCCACTTTCCAACACTATCAATCTTTCATTCATCTAAAATACTTGAAAACAAATTTACTCTATTTTGAAGAAATCAATGAAACCATGCGGGCTCATAGAAATAATAAATGCTCAACTCTGAATCCACTTATTATTTAAACAGCAATATTGCAACAATCTCATCAGTCTCTCCCTGAATAAATGAAATGAATGGGGTTTATATAGGCACCCCAATTACAAAGCAACGGCCAAGATTAAATTTGAAATCAACGGCCAAGATCAATCTTGACAAACCCTAACCCTAAAAGCATAACAAACTCAAAGACACGTGGCACAAGCAGAACACGCCATTTGGAGCATGGCAAATGATGACACCTTGCACTTCATTCGAGCAAGTAGGAATCCAGAATGCAATTCCCTTTGGATCGCTCCCTAGCTGCAAATGCAAGAAATTTGGCTAACACAGAATCAAGTTCCTCCATTGAGATATTCGGCACAGAATCCAGTTGCATTCCAATCACGTCCAAGGTCTCCAGGCACTGAGTAAAAGTTCCTTCCCATCTAGCCTCCTGCTTCTGAAAGTTCTCCATGAAGGTCAAAAGGGAAGACATATCATCAAGCTGATTCTCTGTAATAATTTGCACTTCCTTGAAGTAAATGCTCATCACACTTTTCTTCAATCCTTCTAAATCTAAGCCATTCGTATCATGATGTTCTTGTCCTGTTAACCCTTCAAGAGAAGTAAGGATTTTGAACTGAATTTTCTCCATCGTGCTCCGTATAGCAGCACATTCTTCCTTTATTCCATCATATGTCTTCTTTTTGGCCAACAAGGAATAATACCACCTGCTGAAATCATATGAGGCTCCTTCTTCGACAACACCTTCCTGAATCAATACATGCATGGAAACTTCTTTTAGAACTCTCAAACGAGGTATCACTTTGTCCTGTACATACTGGAAATCTTCCCAATGGTCCTCAACTTGACTCACTTCAGTTATCAGCAGTGCAGATCTGTCATAAGTTTGGGCGCACTTCTCCAAGAATTGCTCCATTTGTTTTGAAATATTGGTAACCCAACTCCTGGTTGCTTGACTCGTAATCCTCATAGCCTCAAGGACATCAACGGACTCCGGAGTAAGAGATGACGGTGGAATAAAGGCTGCATTTTCCTGACGCAAAGGGGCTGTTAGCTGCTGAATGAACTCTATCAGCCTTAGATTTTCTAATTCCAACCTTTCCTTCTTCTCTTCTGTTTTATCAAACTTCTCCCTGATGGCTTTGGAAGTGTCTGCCAACTCATGGAAATCCTGATCTATTGTCGTTGGCCCAATGTCCAATGTTGTAACTTCGTAATCCATAGGAGCAATCTGATCTCTTGGCTTATCAACTTTCGGGACTGCCACCTGCAAGATCCTGGATCCTGTATCGTTCCTGGTAATCTGAGAATATTTCCTAGGCCTCTTTGGCGTTTTAGCCTTGCCAATCCTTTCTAGGAAGTCCTGTATGCTCTCAACTGGTTGAACCTCATCCAGTGGTCTGGACTTCTTCTTCAAACTTTCAGTTAGCCAATCCGGGATTGTGGATAATTCCATTCCATCTTCTAACTGAACATCATCATTAATCCCTTTAAGAGCAGAAATTACCTCATCTCCTAGTTCTTCATTGTCCTCAAGGATCTCAGTATCTCCTGCACCTTCAATCATCAAAGTATCATTTCCTTCCAAACACTCCGTGGAGGCTTGATTTTGGAAAGAATCTACCTGTTCTAACTCTTGAAACTGAATTTCTTGCTCATAGCTTGGCTCGATATCAACAATGGATACATTTTCGATTACTCTAATTGACAAAGTCCTTGAAGATGAGGGATTTTCAGTCACCTTTTGCTTCTTACTCTCCAATTCCTCATTAGCTGACTCCTTTTCCTCTAGTTGAAGGTTTCCACTTACTACCTTCCTCTTGCTAGGATATGAAGATTCATCAGGATTTTCGCCAATTGCTTCCTCCTGGCCATCCTTATTGTTTAATGTGGCGTAAGTAAGAGAAATTCCTTCCTTCCTCAACTTGCTGATCTGACCATCGACCCATTCCCTTGAGTAAGCAAAAATGTCCTTCATCAATGTGTTCAAATTAGCCATCTCAGGTTGTGTCCAGTTAGGCAATAAAATAGGCTTATCTTTTTCTTGTTCAAACTGAGGGTGAATGTAGTCCCCGTTGTCTTTCACTTGGTCAGGTATAGGAAACAAATCGCACCTTTTCACAAGTTCAACTGGAATTCTTGACCAAGCCTTCTTCCTTACTCCATACTCGTCCATCAGGTTAGACCAGTAATCTTCGATCTGCATAACATGAAGGGACTTCTTCCCACGCATTCTCAGGTATGGGTCATAATCGGACCTTGGATTATAGGTGCTGAATTTGTAAAATTGCAACTCTACCCCTGCTGTTTTGGCTGATTGTAACGAAGGACAGACTTCTAGCATTTTTCCAATTGCAACCGGAAAATCCACTCCTTGTTTGTTCTTCTTCGCCTGAATGGAGTCTACACATGCTAGTTGCCTTGCTACCTCAAGCATAACAATTTTGTCTGTTGGGTATCGAGGAAGTCTGTACGGAGCATCAGAGAATCCATGAATTCTTATATAAGTAAATGTCGGAAACTGGATAAACCAAGACCCGAACTTGTCAAGCATTGCCATAGCTTCTTTAGATAGCCTTCTCTGCACTGTTCCTTGAAGAACTCGTGTGATGTACATGAGGAAGGCGTCATTTGTTATTTTGAAGTTGTCCCTGTAATGCAGTTGGAGCTGCGGGTAACAATCATATGATTTGAGTTGATCTTTCCGAAGTCCCACTTCGCCTTTACAAATCAGTCCTCTGTACTTAGTGAATCTTGCCAGAATATAAACCACATAAGAACTCATGTAAAAGGTTTTAGTTTTTTCAAGATTTCTCAACTGGAAATCGATATTATCACTTATCAACTTGGCCCAATTTACAGCCTCCATTCCCAATACGATTTCCTCCACGTATGAAAACATCCATACCTCAAAGAAGGCTCCCTGAGACGTTCCCATAACTCTGTTCAGCATGTGAATCATATCACTGTATTCTATCTTAAAATCTGTGCAAATTAGTCTCTTTGGCAACTTGGAGCGATGTCTTTTGGGTTCTTTAATCCAGTTGGAATTGATGATGTCCATACAGGATTCCTTGGCTTGATCGAACATGGCCTGTGATTCTTGCTGAGTCCTGTTCAACATTTTCCGGCGATGGGGAATACCAAATACTTCCCTGATTGAATCCTCTGTGAAATAGGCCAAGGTGATTCCATTGGGAGTTTTAACTGATCTTGTTTGAGGATTGTACCTTCTGGCGCATTCAACCATTAACTCATTGCACTGAACTGCAGGCGGAAATCCTGCTGCTTGATGGAGTCCAGACTTAACAATATTTGAGGCGATAGGTGTAGGCATTTCGTTTTCTGTGCCAAACATCCTTCTCTTGTGCTGAATCGCATTAAATTGTTCAAAGTTTGTATCTGTCACTTTCTTCCACTTCGAGGATAACTGGGATTCTGGATAGAATTCTTTCAGGACTTCCTTGACTTGAGCTTTTCTGACTCCACCTCCCACGTTCTTTGGAGAAGACATTGCGCCTGTAAGAAACTCGAAGTTAGAGAATTTTTTAATAAATTTGCAAAAAGGCGATTTCTTGGCTGGAGAATTTTTGAAAAATTAATTAAAAATCCAGAACTTGATTAAAGGCTGCATGAAGAATAAATTCTTAAATGAAATCGATTTGCCTTTATTATTCTCAAAGAGCATTCGTGGAATTTTAAATAATCTTTTGGATTTTCTATGGTTTGTACTTGAAGTTTTCTCAAATCTTTAATGAAAAATCCAATTCCCCTTTCAAAATCGCCAAAGGTAACCTGCAGTTGTTTGAAGAAAATCTGGAAATGAAGAGAAAAAAATCCAATTCAATGTTCTGGAACTCAAGAAAAATCCACTTGCAGTTGAAAAAAGACGTCTTTTCTTGGGAGAGCTTTGCCTGTGAAGAAAGTCGACTTTGTAAATAATAAAATAATGAGCTCACTAGATTGTCTTTTATAATAAAAACCTTCCCAAATTGTTTTAGGTCGATTTCTTTCTCTCATTGGTTGCATTTTGCTTTAAAAACGAAAAAGAAATCTTATCCTGATCTTTGACTTTTCAAACAAGGCGTCCCTTTTGGCTTGGTGATTAAGTTTTAAAATAAAACTTCAGTTTTTCTTTTATTTTTGCCTTTAGCAAAATTCGACCTTCAACTGGACTCCTTGACTTTTCAACTGGAATTTTGACTTCTCAAAGTGACTTTGCCTTAGAAAAAATTCGATTCCACCTTGAGAAAATTCGACTTCCAACTGGATTTTTCACTTCCCAACTGGAATTTTGACTTCTCAAAGTGACTTTGCCTTAGAAAAAATTCAATTCCACCTTGAGAAAATTCGACTTCCAACTGGATTTTTCACTTCCCAACTGGAATTTTCACTTCACTCAATTTCCTAAAGTCCAGTTCAATAATTTTTTATGCCTTAGTCGATTTTTACTTTGTTCAACGGGAATTTTCACTTTGTCCAACTGGATTTTCTTGAAGAATGCGAATTTCCTCAAATAGATGAATTTTACTTGGATTTTCCCTTTGATCAATGGATTTTCGAACTGGATTTTCTAAAGTTTCAACTGGATTTTCTCAAGGGCGTACCTCTTCCAGACTTAGGCGAATTTTGCCATGATCTACTTGCTTTTTAGTTGATTTTTCAGTGATTTTCCCTCAAAGGCGTGATCTTATCCAGTTGATTTTTTGACTTTGCATGCGCTTTTTCCTCGCTTTTCTCATCTTGCATGCGCCTTTCTCTGCTTTGCATGCGCTTTTCAGTTGCTTTTCTCATGATTTTCCGATTTTTGCTTGATTTTTGCCCGCTTTTTAGTTCCAAAAATGGAAACTTTTGACTCAAATGCTAATGACACCCTGTACTTTCTAAAAATAGAAACTTACTAAAAATAGAAAAAAGCAAAAAGCAACTTTCTAAAAATAGTAAATTCCAGATTGGGCCAGAAATGCCAAAAACGAAAAAAGCAAAAAAGCAAAAAAGCAGAATCCCTAAAAAATAGGAAGTGTCAGAATTGAGCGAAAGCACAGGCGATCCTCGTCTGCAGGGCCTTCTAAGCACTCCCATGACGTTTACGTTCAGTTTCGGGCTCAAACACCCAACTTGGCTCGGATGATGACTCCAGACCTTGACATGAAATTCCCAGATATCAGAGACTTATGAAATTGCCACTCAACGCTAAACCCTAAGAGCAAACCAGTGAGGGTCCCCATTTGCAATGGGGCGATGTGTGAAAAAGGTCACAACAGTACCATGCGCATGTGTGTGGACTATCGTGCTTTGAATCAAAGCACAATAAAAAACCGATACCCCATTCCGAGGATAGATGAGCTCATTGATGAGCTACATGGGGCCAAGTT
Organism: Sequoia sempervirens; assembly: GCA_007258455.2. Lineage (NCBI taxonomy): Eukaryota > Viridiplantae > Streptophyta > Pinopsida > Cupressales > Cupressaceae > Sequoia > Sequoia sempervirens. Next base: position 104,998 of record VDFB02011051.1, read on the forward strand.
CTTCTCGAAGATCGATTTGAGATCGGGTTACCATCAGATTCAAATGAGAGGATCTGATGTTGAGAAGACAGCTTTCAGATGTCACTATGGCCATTTCGAGTTTCTAGTCATGCCATTTGGATTGACTAATGCTCCGGCTACCTTCCAGTCTTGCATGAACCGAGTTTTTCAGAATCAGTTAAGGAGGTTTGTGTTGATATTTTTTGATGACATTTTGATTTACAACAAGACTTGGGAAGATCATCTCAAGCACTTGGAGGAAGTGCTTAGTATCCTGGAATCTGAGAGTTTGTTCACAAAAGCATCCAAATGTGAATTTGGAATGGAGGAGTTACTGTACCTTGGCCACATAATCAGTGCTGGGGGAGTGAAGGTGGATCCTGAAAAGATCAAAGCAGTAGTTGATCGGCCACCTCCTGAGAACTTGACTCAGTTGAAAGGTTTTCTGGGTCTTTGTGGATTTTATCAAAGATTTGTAAAGGGCTACTCACAGAATGCTGCTCCTCTTACTGATCTCACCAAAAAGGGAGCTTTTTGTTGGTCAGAAAAGGCTCAAACTGTGTTTGACAAGTTTAAGAGGATCATGAGCTCTTGTCCGGTTCTGGCTATTCCGGATTTCTCCAAGCCTTTCGAGCTGCAATGTGATGCCTCTGGTGAAGGAATTGGGGCTGTCCTGATGCAAGACAAACATCCTATTGTGTTTGAGAGCAGAAAACTGAGAGGTGTTGAAAGAGCATACTCTATCTATGACAAGGAAATGCTTGCCATTATGCATGCATTAGCCAAGTTCAGGCAGTATTTGGTGGGGAACAAGTTTGTGGTCAAGACTGATCACAATAGCCTCAAACACTTCATGCATCAGAAGGACCTGAACGAGAGGCAACAGAAGTGGGGTCGTAAGCTTCAAGCTTACGACTTTGACATTGAATATGTCAAAGGGAAAAATAATATCGTGGCTGATGCTCTGTCCAGGAGACCCCATCTTAGCTCATTGTGTGAGCTTACTGTAGATTGGAGGGACATGTTGCTTGCTGATTATGCCAAAAATTAGTTTGCAACCAGCATTATTGAGGGTACTTTTCAGGATGAAAGGTACAAGGTGATTGAGGGATTGATACACTATAAGGGGAGAATCTTTCTAGTGGCTGATTCTAAGCTTAAGAAGAAGATTCTTTTGACATTTCATGATATTCCGGTTGCTGGTCACCAAGGATTTTTCAAGACATATAGGCAGATCCGAGAAAGGTTTTCTTGGAAAGGATTGAAAGGAGAAGTACAACGCTACATTCAGGAGTGTCCTGTTTGTCAAGTGAATAAGAATGAGCATACATTACCAGCCGGGTTGCTGCAACCACTCCCTATTCCCAATCAAAAATGGGAAAGCATCTCGGTGGATTTCATCACAGGGTTGCCCAAGGCCCAAGGGAAGGATTGTATTTATGTGGTAGTGGATAGGCTAACCAAATTTGCTCACTTCTTCGCCATTACCAGCTCTTTTTCAGAAGCCCAAGTTGCAGATCTGTTTTTTCATGAGGTGTTTAGGCTGCATGTGTTGCCAAAAAACATTGTAAGTGATAGGGACAGCAAGTTCCTAAGCACTTTTTGGCAAGAGGTCTTCAGAATGAGTGGTACTGTGCTTACTCCAAGCACTAGTTACCATCCCCAAACAGATGGACAAACGGAAATAGTGAACAAGTGGTTGGAAGGCTACCTGAGAAACTATGTGTCAGAGCAGCAAAGAGCATGGGTTAAGTGGCTGCACATAGGCGAGTACTGTTATAATTCTTCATTTCATATGTCGATTAAGATGTCTCCTTTCTTGGCTCTCTATGGGTATGAAGCACCTAGCTTTGCCGATTTGGTGTTTGGTGATAGCAAAGCACCTCAAGCCAAGGACTTGTTGCAACAAAGTCAAGACATCATGAAATCATTGAAGAATAAGCTGCAGATTGCACAGAATCAGCAGAAGATGTATGCTGATCAGAGGCGTGTTGAGTGTTCTTTCGAGGTTGGGGATATGGTTTACCTCCAATTACAGCCTTATAGACAGTCTACTCTCAAGAAGAGTGGAGCTGAGAAGCTCAAACCTCGCTTCTATGGGCCATTCAGGGTCATTAGAAAAGTTGGAGCAGTAGTTTATGAGTTGGAGCTACCTTTTGATAGCAAAGTACATAATGTCTTCCACGTGTCTCGCCTCAAGAAGGCACTTGGACATAATGTGGTTGCCTCATCATAGTTGCCACCTTTGGATGAAGAAGGACAGTTGGTTCTAATTCCAGAGGAGATACTTGATTTCAGAGAACGTTCTTTGAGGAAAAGAACCATCAGAGAATATTTGGTGAAGTGGAAGAACCTGCCTATGGAGGATGCGACTTGGGAAAGTGATGAGATTCTGCAGCACCCTGGTTTGCGATTGCTTGAGGACAAGCAATCTTGGGGAGGGCGGACTGTAATGTCCCCGTCTCAAGCCTGACCGTTTTAGTGACCGTTGGCCTATTCCGGAAACCCGTAGGCTAGTCGGAAGGTAAAATTAGGGTTTCCTATTTTGAAGGAGGTCGTTGCTTGGAGTGGGTGGATTCAATGGCGGATTCTTTCTGGGTTTTCAGAGAGCTTCGCAGTGGTATGTTCTTCTCGGCATTCTGAGCATCTTCAGGAATTTACTATTTTTAGTAAATTCTATTTTTGGCAGTTTTACAGTTGGGTTCAGCATGGTTGACTTCCTACTTCAGTTTGGTCAGTTGGCTTGCTCATTTATGGCTTCGGGGCACCATTGGAGAGATAAGTCGAGCTATTTAATTAAAGTCACGTTTTAATATTATATTTTAACGTTGACCCCCTTGGTCTAGCCTATTGACTTCATGTTGTTTTGAAAAGTGGTCTTTTGAGGGTGGCGCCTTCATTAAAGATTATTTTATAATTTATCAAAGTCAAAATCAAGCCTTAAGTTGGACGCATTTATTAAAGGGTTGAATTTATTTAAAAATGTCAAGATTAAGCTATGAAGAAAAGGGACGCCATCTTTTGAAAAGGATTAGGGTTTTGACTTGAAGAGAAGTTTAGGGTTTCGAGAAGTCAACAGGAAATTATAAAAGGAAGACTTGGATCCTCAATTCATCATCTTTTGTCTACAGTATTGTTATGCTGCCGGTTTGGCTCTGGAACTGCTTCGGGGAATGAAGGCCTCCTAGCTCGGGCATTGCTTCTTGCTTGCAACACAACAACTAGTGATGAGATAACTTAATTTGTGAGTTGCATTTAGTTTTGAGCATTGTATTCAGCTTGTGCATTGTTAGATCTGTTTTGCATATTAGTGGTTTTCCGTATATTGCATTGTTTGCTACAGCAGATTCATGTTTTTATTCACAAGTCAAAAAACAACAAAAACATTGTTCTGGGTATTAGCCCATTTTCATTGCTAGGTCTAGGCGTCATCTTCCTCTAATTTGCAGATTTTTTAAAGAAGACAGTGATTTTTAAGAGCAGAAAGCCCTTCCTTGAGGGCCGTACCACTTGCTGATTGCAATGAATTCCGTGCATAAATAATATATGGCTGTTTGCTCTGTTTTCAGTGTCTTAGTCTAGGCGCCATCATTCTTAGGGAATATTGCACTTTGTTTCAAGTCAATCAGATGAGTTATGTGAGAATTATGAACATATGAGTGATTTCATAGACTGCTGGTTATTGATTTAAAAGTGCAGATTTGTGGAAAAACCAGAATTATTATTTGGATCATTGAGAAGTTTCTGTTTTGGCACTCCTAACCAAGCTAAGGAGAGTTCTTTATGATGTAATGTTAATCTATCAAATTCCTAAGCTATTGGCAGGCGAATGATCATCATTTTGTTAACTGACAGTAGTACTGGCAGTCATTTTCAGTATTGTTCAATTCTGATTTGTAACGCTCTCTTTCATTGTGAAGTTGTTTTGAAATAGTTACATCTCCGCCCTATGGTAGCTACTTTCCCACTCTGGGTTAGCAAGCACATTCTGGGTGTTGAGTACTTTCAGCTTTCAGTATTTCTTTCAAGCATTGTACTTTGTAACACTCCGCCATATGGTCGCCCCTCACTCCATACTGGATTGGGTAGCACATAGTCGAGTTCCCTTTCAGCACTTAGTGTAGAAGATCCTTTGACCATATGCTCAGCATCATCGGCGCCATTCTTAGTTAGAGTTCCTGCATAAGCAATTTGATTTAGATCCTCTGACCAATGCTCACACCTTGCCCACATCGGGATCCTGGTGTACATTCTGGTTAGAGTTGCTTCAGCACATTTTGGTTTAGCTGCTAACCTTAACGGGTGCATTTGTCGTAATCTGTAATTTGAAAAACGAAAAAATTGGCTCGGAATATTTCAATAAAACAGAGGAATTGGCAGACGAAGCTCTAACGTGATCTCTTCGCAATCAATCCAGCTTTCCAACGAGATATCCAGCACGTTGATCGGAGGTCGCAGTCGCCGGATATGAAGCGCCGAACAGAGGGTCTGACGAGGGCTAAGAACCAAGATTCAGAAGCAAACACAAAAAGGTGGAAAATAAGCTAAGTTTGGTGAACATGGGCGCCCCTAGCCAAAATGGGCGCCCAAACTTTTGAGGGCATAAAATTCATTGTTTGGCAAAATCTCTTCCAAAAGACCCCTCCTTATTCTTCGTCAGCTCCGCTATGAGACCATCAGTCAATCCGACGCCCGAAGATCCAGATTCGACGAGATCATCTGTAGAAGAAGAGTCAATGAAGAAATTTGAAGATCATGAAAATGGCTAACTCTGGGTAAAATGGGTGCCCCTGGAAGGAAAAGGCTCCCATGAATTCAGAGGTCAAGATGAAGTCTTTCGCCAGAGGTCCCTCCAGAACATCTTTCTCTGAATCAGTCAGGCTCCGCCGTGAAACCTTCAGCTCGCCTATCGGATCAATCTGCAAACGGGAAATCAGAGGCAAAGTTGGGAGGTCAAAATGAAGAAAAGTTGAAAATGTCAAAATTTTGGCTAACACTGGGTGAAGTAGGCGCCCCTGGTGAAGAAGGGCGCCCAACTTCTCATGCCTTAGAAGTTTTTTCAAGAGTTTCAAAATTTTCAAAATCACAAAAAGAGGCGTCCAAGTTCAATGAAGCTGAGGTTTAGGGTTTTGAAAAATAAAAGCAAAAGAAAGCAAAGCAAAAACAAAACCCTAATTCTATTTAACACCTCTCTTTCATGTTATTTCCATTATTTTTGCAGGTAGCATCCAGAGGAGAAAGTTGGAGCAGCAAGTTTGAAGAATTTTTGTGATTCAAGAATTCATAGTTGCTGGTTTTGCATCAGATTTGTCAAATCAGCAATCATAAACCCTTGCTTTTTCAAGCTTTGTCATTCAGAAGATCGAATTTTTCAAGGAGAAGGCCAAGGCATTCCATTTTTCAGTCATCTGGGTCTTTTTGTCTCAATCTTTTGAAGAATTTTTCAAGAACTTCATCAAGTTGCAGCAAGTGCTTTTATTTTGCATGTCAGTAAAAACCTCAGTGCATTCAAATTTCAACCATCTGGGTCCTTTCCAATCAGTCTTCTGAAGAAAACCCATATCACAGCTTTTTTCAAGAAAATTTCAAATCCTAGGGTTGGCTGCTTTTTCGATCAGCCATCAGGGTTTTACAAATCTAATCAACTGGGTCCATTTCTAATTTTGTTCTGAACATAACCCAGGTGCCAGCTTTTTCGGTGAAAATTTGAAGAAATTAGGGTTTGCTGCTTTTAAAGGGAAAATTCAAAATTTTCAAAAACGGACGATCTGGGTTGTCTTGCATCGAAATTCTGAGCAAAACCCATATCAGAAAAATTTCTCAAAAATTTGTTCGTTGGAGCAAGAAAATCAGCATTCTAAAAATAGAAATTGCTCAAAACTCATCATAACCAAGGCGAGTTTACAGTCATTCTTCAAGTTTTCTGAAATAGAGTACACTCCCAATGTTTTCAAGACCGAATCAGCTCTTTATCATGATTACATCAAAACCGCTGAGACAGACTTGCATCATATCAAGCCGGTGTTTGATCTACACGCCTTGGAGAGAGTAGGCGAGACCTCAATCAAGAACCTAGGACATTTTGGACTCCTCGCAGCAGCGTCAATTCCTATATCAGTTCAGAGCCTTGAGTTCGTAATCGCTTGCATTAGGCATTACAACCTGGCTACAAGGGAGATCTAGTCAGCTGATGGAAGATTAATTTGCAGTCTAAAGCCTGATATGATCGAGAAGTGTTTTTCCATTCCCCCATGGCCTGAAAGCGTCACTCTCTCAAAGGGTGAATGTGAAAGGATATGGAATATGCATAAAGACAAATATAGTAAGAAGATTGCTCAGAGATGGAGAAGACAAGGCAGCTCTCAAGGCTGAAAATCAGCAGCTCAGGTTTTTTATTTCTAACCTTGTCCGTGGTTCTTCACAAGCAACCCAGTTGCTGCCCCAGGTCTTGGAGACACCAGCTGATTACTCTCAGTTAAGACAGCTGGTCATATGTGGGAAAGAGACTCAGGAGTGGATCGAGAGCTTCATTGTTAGAGGAAAGGAGATTTTGGCACGGATGTTCCAGTTAAGAGAAAACGCTCATGAGCTACGTCAAGGCATCCAAGGGTTTGAACAGACACTGGCTGAAGTAAAACCGAGACATGAGATCATCATTGCTGATTTAGACACGGCTTACGGTTTAGCAGTTTCAAGAGAACACAAGAGACAAATCCTTGCCTGGAGAGAGCGTCATGTTTTCAAAGTTAAAACCTATGAGAGGATATCCGAAGAATTCATCGCCTACAGACAAAGGGTGGTTGAAGCTCTTCTTTTCATCAGCGAATTCGTCATAGAGATCCCTTCTCAGTATAGTCTTGAAGACGGTTCTTACGTCGGGCTTGAGGAAGTGCAAGATCAATTTCAAAATGTTGTTCACAGTTACAGTCCAGTTGGTGGAAGGATAGGTCATATTTCGATGATGTTAGCAAGGTTCGAGAAAGTGGCCAATGAGGTCGAAGATTTCCTGAGATCTATTGCAGATGCTGAAGATATTCTTGAAAAGCGGTGCTTTGCTGTTGATGGCATAGATGCACCGAACCGGGACACAATCTCTAACTTCCTAGCGGATGTGATCGAGCTTTAAAGCAGCTTTCTTCTAGAAGCTTTCTTTCCTTTCTTTCTATTCTTGGAATAAACCTTATCCATTCTTTGAGGATAGAAAGAGGATAAAATGTAATAGTTGGCGTTTCCCGCTTTTTATGCTTTCTAGGGTTTTAGATGTTATCTTCTTTCTAGATTTAGTAATAAAGCTTGCTTGCTGAGCAAGCCCTAGATTGTGAAAGCAAGGAGATTTTAGGGTTCCCTACTCCTCTGCTTGTCTATAAATAAAAACCTTTGCTCATTAGTTTTTTTAACCGTGCTAGTGAGAACAAAACGCTGAGCCTATTGTGCCTTCTATTTGTTACTCAAGTATTGTTCAATTGTGTTGTGATAAGCAAATTGTTGAGCCTCTTTAGCCAACAAGGAGTTAGTGTGATTGCTGTTTTCTATTGTGTAAGAGCAAGATTGCAAGCCTCTTTAACTGCAATTTCTTGTTCCAAGCATGTTAGAAGGGAGTTTTGTTCCAGAGATTTGAGTAATAAAATCATGAGCCTCCTTTGCCTTGGTCCAAAATCTCAGATTTCCGTTATTTATGTTCTACTTTTATGATCTTGATTTCAACTTACAGTTAAGTGTGTAGGTGTTTGTTGAGAGAGAGGTTATTGAAGTATTTTGTTAGAAAATCTACCTTGTTCATTTCTAGTTTCTCTTGCTCTGCTATTACTTGAGAAGTTAGAAACGTCTCTAGTTTAAGTTAGTCGTAGTTGAAGTTCTCAAAATCAGAAAATCTCAGCTGCGGCGTTTGTGTTTAATAAACCTTGCGCTCTAAGCTGATCAAAAAGATAGCAACTTAGTTTTAGTTTACTTTCTTTCAACACCATCAGCAAGAGGGAGTCTTTCAACACCATCAGCAAGAGGGAGCTTCCCCTCCTAATTTGAAGAGCAGTTTATCTGTGCATAGTTGTCCGTTTCAAATACGCATTCCAGAGGTGCGAATTTAAACGCCAACATCCCCAATTTCGAGACTCCTCTCTGAACGGTGCTGATCGACATACAATTTCTGCTGGTTTTGAGCTTGCTGCATATTCTCCTTTAATGATTTCAGTATGTCTTGACTTTCCTGTAGTAAATCTCTAGCCTTAGGTACCCTGCTGTCCCCAAAAAGTAAATCAAGAAAATTTGGAGCTTCATAACCATATAGTGCCATGAAAGGTGACATTTGAATTGACATGTGGTAGGTTGAGTTATAACAATACTCACTCAAGTGTAACCACCTCACCCATGCCCTTTGCTGCCCCGAGATGTAATTCCTGAGGTACCCTTCCACCCACTTGTTAACAATTTCTGATTGATCGTCAGTCTATGGATGGTAACTAGTACTAGGGGTGAGCTCCATTCCACTCAACCTAAAGAGTTCCTGCCAAAAGAGACTCAAAAATTTACTGTCCCTGTCACTGAGAATGCTCCGAGGCATCCCATGAAGTCTGAAAATTTCTTTGAAAAACAGATCTGCCACCTGTACTGTTGTATATGTAGCTGAAATAGGATAAAAATGAGCAAATTTTGTGAGTCTATCAACAACCACAAACACACAGTCCTTACCTTGCACTTTTGGAAGCCTTGTGATAAAATCCATAGCTATGCACTCCCATTTATGATTTGGAATGGGTAATGGCTGCAACAACCCAGCAGGATCTGAGTGTTCATCTTTATTTTTTTGACATATAGGACACTCCCTAATATATTAAGAACTTCATTTTTAAGTCCTTTCCATTAAAACCTTATGCGAATCTGCCTATATGTTTTAAAAAACCTTGGATGACTAGCCATAGGTGGATCATGAAAAGTTCTCAAAACTTTGGCTTTAAGCTTAGAATCAGGTACCAAAAAAATTCTGCCCTTATCAGCCCATTGAAAATTGTATACCTGTCATCTTGAATAGTTCCTTCAATAATTTCCATGGCCCGAGAATCCTTAGCATAATCTGCTATAATCAGCTCCTTCCAATCATCACTAATCTCAACTAATGAGCACAAATGAGGTCTCCTAGATAATGCATCTGCAACAACATTTCTTTTCCCCTTGACACATGCAATGTCAAAATCATAAGCCTGTAATCTGTTCACCCATTTTTGCTATCTATCGCTGAGATCATTTAAGTATTTGAGGCTATTTTGACCTGTTTTGACTATAAACATCCCTCCTCTCAAGTAAGATCTAAATTTGGCCAAAGCATGCATGATGGCCAACATTTCTTTATCATAGATTGAATAACTACGTTCAGCCCCTCTTAACTTCCTGTTATCCACTGAAATTTGCACCCTGCACCTCAGTGTAACATGGGAAGACCTCTAAAGCTGTGGGTTTCTTGTAGACAGAGGTCAACCTCCGGTGAAGGTCGACTTCCTATGGTGTCACCTAAACTACTGATTCTGTACAGGAAAAGGGTAGAAGGAGAATGCTTAAAAATTAAAACTAATGAGAACATTATTTCTATGGTGATACACCTAAATGTAATAAGAGCTATGAACATTTAGACTGGCATACACTTGAATAAGGATGTTTGACATTGAATTGCACAACTTGTTACCGTAAGTTTATGCATGAATATTTTGTAAAAAGGTTGACTTGCATATGCTTTTTAAGAAGGAAAGGTAACTTTCACAAATCAAAAGGGTCATATACAACTTTAAAACACAATTTACAACTTGCATAACCATACTTTTGCAGAAAAGGAATAATACATGAGACAAAGCTACAGGGAAATAAAAAAGATCTCACAAATAACTTGATCAATCACCTGACAATACACGATGTTGTAATAACAAGAAGGCAAAATGAGACAATCTACAAAAGTATCCAAGGTAAACGTTGTATATCATGCTCCAAATGAGTTACAAAATCTGCAAAAGTATGACAAGGGACTTCTAAAGTCACAAAGTCTCTATCTGCATATGGAGAACTGCTTACAAAATGAGGCAAAAATGCCATATGTACCAAAAACTAAAAGTGTAGGCCCCTGCCCTAGGGTTTACAAAAATGAATCGGTTGCTGAACACGTTGGCCCTCATATCTTTTGGAATACAGTTAATGCATTCAATGTGCATCCCCGTGTCCATGTCGGTGAAGGATCGCTCCAGGGATGGTCTTTCAGATCTTTTGCAACTGTCGCATTAACTCGCAGCCCTCGTGTCCACCCTCAAGACCTCCTTGCAGAGCTGCTTTGAATGTTCTGAAGTATGGTCATTAGTGTCAATCTGCTTTTGCTAGCCGACATCCCAGCTGTCCTTGTGGCTTCCTCCTTTCTGCTTTCCTCTTGTTCTAGATCTTTTTGCAAATTGACCCCTTTCGAGAAGCAGCATCAGATGCCCTCCGAACTGAATTCACATGCCTTGATCAGCCATCGAACCAGAGAAGATCCATGTCGTTTATGCTCTGTTGATCTTCCTCACAAGAATTGCCACAGCAGTCCAACTGCCACTGGTTCGCCTTCAGCCCCCTCTGATTGGTTGAATATGCACCACGTAGGATTTTCAGGTGGTCAAAAGTCGTTCAAACAGAATCGCATTTCGGTGAGACACTAGCCATGTCTTCTCGATGCGATTATACTCCACAGTAGCAATCGGCATACTGTCGGCAAGACTATCGCATTCGGCAAGAGGTCATAGCGACATCATAGTGAACCCTCAAAAGTTATACCGCTGCCTCCTTCGTCGGTGAGACAATCGCTTTCGGCGAGAGGTTTCGCCGAAGTCCACATCAAATCCATCGCTATCGGCAAGACCATCGCTATCGGCCAGACATCATGCCGATCTTCATGAGTTATACCGCTGCCCAAGATTGTCACCGAGACCATCACTATCGGCAAGACATCATAGCGATCTCTCAAGTCCTATCGATGTCAAAACATCTATCGGCGAGACTATACATTCATCGGCAAGAGTCTCAGCGATCCTCAACACGAACACACCCATCGGCAAGACAAACAGGTCGGACAAAGGTCTCAGCGAGCCTCATCAGTCACACTGAAGAGTTAAAACTATCGGCGAGACATCACGAGTCGGCAAGACATCACCCCAAAGCTCCCATCTTTCGGCAAGACTCCAGTGAGTCGGCCGGACCTCACAGCGAGCGAGACTTACTTTCCCCGAGCTCAAATCTCTTTCGGCAAGAGTCCACCCTGTCGGCCAGACATCTTTAGCGAAAGCATAAACCTTCGGCGAGAGCTCCATTTGTTGGCGAGACATCACAAGTCGGGGAGACATCATAGCGAAGGCACACACCCTCGCCGAGACCTCCATCATTCGGCAAGACGTTATGCCGATCGAAAATCCTTCGGCCAGACTTCTTTGTGAAATAGCATCAGATATATGATTTAACCCTTGATGCAAATGTTCCTCCATTTGGCCTTCACGAACACTTGAAAACATATGTTCCTCTGCCTGATTGAACCCGCAGGTGAAAATCGGGTAACACTTCCTACTTTCAAAGGTGATTGGATGTTTATTTTGCATCAAAACAGTTCCAATTGCCTCACCTAAGGCATCACATTCCAACTCAAGAGGTTGGGAGAAGTCCGGAATAGCCAAAACCGGACAAGTTCTCATGATTTACTTAAATTGATCAAAACATTGTTGTGCTGCATTAGACCAACTAAAGGCTCCCTTCTTTGTCAAATCTATAAGAGGTGCTGCCTTTTGTGAGAAGCCCTTAACAAATCTACTGTAAAAACCACATAAGCTAGAAAACCCTTTAAGCTGCGAGAGATTTGTAGGTGGAGGCCAGTCTACAATTGCTTTGATCTTCTCAAGATCAACCTTAACACCATCATCACTAATTATATGTCCCAAGTGAAGAAGCTTAGTCATCCCAAATTCACATTTACTGTCCTTAGCATAAAGTGACTCCTCCAAAGTACTCAACACTTCCTCTAAATGTCTCATGTGCTCATCCTAAGATCTGCTGTAAATTGAGATGTCATCAAAAAATATAAGCACATACTTCCTGAGCTGATTACGAAACACCTTGTTCATACAAGACTGGAATGTAGCTGGGGCATTGGTTAGACCAAAAGGCATCACCAAAAACTCAAAATGGCCATAATAGCATCTAAATGCTATTTTCTCCACATCTTCTCTCACCCGTATCTGGTGGTATCCTGACCTCAAATCAATTTTAGAAAAATAGCGAGCCCCATGCAATTCATCAATTAACTCATCTATATGAGGGATTGGATACCTGTTCTTAATAGTTTTCTTGTTCAATGCCCTGTAATCAATACACATACGCATCGTTCCATCTTTCTTCTTAGCTAGCACCACCGAAGAGGCGAAAGGACTCTTACTAGGACTGATATGCCCCATCTCAATCAGCTCGTTAATTTCTTTTTCTATTTCATCCTTGTGGCGCTTAGGGTGTCTATATGGTGTAGTGATTATTGCCTTGGTACCCTCCAGCTCTATCACGTGCTCCATCCCTCTATCAGGTGGTATCCCTGGAGGTATGCTCCCAAAAACTGTTTTATGTTTAGTCATCAACTCCTCAACATCAGGGTGATAAATCCTCTTAGGCTTCCCTATATCTGTATCTGTAGGCATAATAATACATTCTGCTGCCCACTCCACTTGATCCTGCCTAATAAGCCTCTCCATCCTCTTGAATGAGACTATACGTGGTCCACCACTAGTCATTCCCCTAAGAAGAATCTGTTTACCATCTGAATTAAATTTCATCTCCATGTTTTGCAAGTTCATAGTGAACTCACCAATAGAACGCAGCCACTGTATACCAAGAACCATATCTATATCTCCTATACTTACCACATAGAAATCATCTCTAAGCTCATACTCTTCCAATAAAACTTTCAAATCAGATATTTTCCTAGTACATGTAAGTGTAAATCCGTCTGCTACCATAACCTTGAAGCCATCACACTCCTCCTTTTTCATTCCTCTTCTAGCAACCACTCCATCAATAAAATTGCGTGTTGCTCCTGTATCAATAAGGGTCACTATACGTTGCCCACACAACACTCCTCTAACACGAAAAGAACCAATTTTCTGCAAACTAGAAAGCTGTGCTATGGTTCCTTCCTTCCCTTGTCCTTTTTCATACTCCTCAGAAGAGCTCTCACTGTCACTTCCCTTTCAACTAGCTTGCTGATCAGAATTTTTTGCACTTGATTTATCAGATGTATAATATTCTAATTTCTTTGATTTTCCCTTATTAGCACACTTATGTGTCTTTTCCCATTTCTCATCACAGTAATAACATAATCCCTTCTTTCTACGTTCATTGAGCTGCTCATCATCGAATCTAGGTGGCATGTTCTTTGACTGTTTTGAGTCCTTTTGAAATATTTTTGTCTTTATATTTTTTTGTCATAAACCCCTTGGTTTGAATTTTGCTCTTTGAAGAGGATGACTCCATATCTCTTGCCTTTTTAATTGCATCATGTAATGTGGGTGGATTAAGTGCCTTTACCCAACCTCTCAACGGATTTTCTAACCCATCCATAAACAATACAATCAACCTTCTCTCCAAAATATCAGTCACAAGTATTGAAAGTCTCTGAAAATTTGCTACATAATTGTCCATTGTTCCCCACTGCCTAAGTTGAGCTAACTCCTTAAAATGGAGTTCTGGATCTTTCTTATCAAACCTGTCAATCAACTTCTCCATGAACACTACATAAGAATCAATCTGGTCATGACCCAATGTTATCATTCCATGGTGCCACCACTCATGTGCACACCCATCCAAATGTAACACAACATATTTAATGGCTTCATCTTCAGGCATAAGATTAAGCTGAAAATGTGTCTATTTTTTGCACCCCGCTCTAGCTGTTGTTTTCCCAGAGCCATCAAAATAAGGAATGGACACCTTACTCACTTTCTTTTGCAAGTCATAATTAGAAGCTCTCCCACCCCTATGTGGTCTATGCCTCATCCTAAGATCTGCATACTCACGAAAAGACATTTCAGCTTGGAATTCTATATCTGAATTTCTCCAATCTTCTAGAATTTGATTTTGGAACTCCATTTGTGTAGGTTCCACTTCAACTGTGGGACTATTCCTTGGTGGAAAATGAGGCATCAAAGGTCTAGAGTTCGCTGTCCTAGTACATTACTCTGATTAACTGACCTATTGTTGATTGACCCATCTTCATTTCCTTTATTCCTTTCATTAGCATTGTTTCCATTATTGTTATTGTTGTTTCCCTTTAACTGCTAATTCATTAAGGTTGCCAATTGTGTCAAGTCTGTTGTAACTCACGTTGTCCCCTAGCCAAATCATTAAGCATGTCTCGAGTGCTTGGTTCCTCACGCCCCTTGTTGTCCCTGTTTTCCTTGTTTTCTCTGTTATCCCTGTCTCTATTCTCCATTGTGCTGGCTGGAACAGCCCTTGTATTATGCTCCCTTGCTACTAAAGCAGCTGAAAAAGTGTCTTGTTTTGGGTAGGGCTGAGCCCATTGTGCCTCTCTCCTCTCTTCTCTTGCAATGTACCTCCTATATCTGCCACTCATGAACCCTACAGGCTGTAGAAACTTCTTGCTCTGATACCAATGCAATGAGCTTCTCCAGATACAGATTTGAATTTATATTTCCTTGAGTCTCAAAATACTGAGTTTTTTTTTTTTTGAGAAACAATTTATTGGTGTCTTGCTTATTTGAAGTATTTGCTCAGAAGACAAAAAAACAGAGTTTTCTAATAATTCAAACAACCAGACTTTTCAAGAACCAGACAAAACACTAATAGCAATGCTTTGAATTGTAATGTTAAAATGCGTCTATTACAAAATAGGGATAGTCACGTCCTGACCTTACTTCTGTAGCAACAAATTGTGATGGAAGTTCTTGCATTGATGTGTTCTTGTAGTTGTTCATCACCAGGTCCATCTAGTTGAATGCATCAGGAGAATTTTCAAGGCAACTACTCAGAAATTGATTTATCTCCCAGAAATTCTATTCTGTT
This sequence comes from Sequoia sempervirens, assembly GCA_007258455.2. Taxonomy (NCBI): domain Eukaryota; kingdom Viridiplantae; phylum Streptophyta; class Pinopsida; order Cupressales; family Cupressaceae; genus Sequoia; species Sequoia sempervirens. The sequence goes on from VDFB02011051.1 coordinate 120,058, forward strand.
GAGTAATTAGCAATGGTCGTTTCTCTTTGGGTACCACGTACAACCACCAATACAAATTTAATACCTTCACTCGTGCTTACCTTTACTCCTGCTTGACGACAAAATACATACATTTTACCTTCTCTGAGAAAGCCCACACTGTCCCATCTCGTGACCTTTCTATCTATAGATAATGAGCTTCCATTATTCACAGTCGTGAATAGACTAAGAAGAGGGTCGCAATTCTTAAAGAAACCAGGGACACAAGTTCTGTCGATGGTGTTTGGATAGCAAACACGGCTGGGTTGGATTCTGAAACTTAAAAGCCACCCGTCAGTCAAAAATTCACCGTCGACTTCCTCTGAGAGTTATATTTTTTGGACCCCCGCTAAGACGGCTACAGTTGTCGATTCACACCACAACAGTGTGAATGATATAATCACTCTCGTGTCTATTTAGATATTACCAGTGATTTGCTCGAAATTATCAAGTTCAGAAAACACTATCATTGAACCCCGTCTCCCATATTGCAAAATCCATAAGTCATTCCCGTCAAGAATTCTTAAGATTAACTAGACATCCTGGATGCATTTCCCAGCATTGAAGACATCAATCTCTATTGAAGCCTCCAATCCAAGTAGAGTCCCAAGAACATTCTATGTTCAGCCAAACCATAAGAAAATCTCTACATAAACTTTTTTTTTTTTCCTCCCCATCGACTATCTTCTCAACTCATTTGTAACTACCATTAGTTACTTCTGAGTTCTTGATATTCCCTTCATTGAAACTCCAACACCCGTCATACTTTCCCGGCCCCAGATAGGACAAAAGGATTCCTTTTCTTACTTTATTTTGAAGTTTTCTCATAACTTCAAAATAATAATAAGTTAATGCTTTATAAGCTCCAACGATAAAATAAGCACTAACTTAATTTTTACCTTCCCCTTTAAACGAGCTAAGGGGGGACATTACAAAATCTTTGATTTCATTTCATCCCTATTGGGTTGTAGTGGGTTGATAGTAGCCAAAGCTAAACATAATTGGAAAATGAGCACTCTCTCCATTGAAAACAGGGATACGAAGTATATAATTGATTTGAAGAACTAGATAGTGAGGAAACAACTTCTCACAGATTCAAACATCGAAGAAGAATGGATAGAGAAGCATATGATTAAAGTCCCATGGAGCCAAATGCCAAAGGAGTTTTGGAATTATAGTCATGTTCTAAAGATGAAACAAATTCCCTTCATGGCATGCTCCACTAGCAAATTGAGTATTGTGAAGTACTTTTATTGACTCACAATTTTATTGAAGCTATGTTGATGACAAGAAGCAATCAATTAACATTGAAGAAACTCTGTCGAGTGATCCTAAATTGTTGAATAGTTCATTTGTGCCAAAGAAAGTACATGGTTCAGAGTTGATAGTTTATTCTCAAAGGCCAAAAGCTTTATATTTGATTGCCATTGATGTTTCAACAACAATACCGAAGGCAATTAATGAAATTAATAAAGGTATGCCTCAAAATAATAATAGTAAAAATTTAATTGATTTGGAGCATATGGATATTTGTTGTCCTAATGAATGTTACAAAGGACCCTACTTGTGTTGTATAGTTTGGCACAACATCAAAGTTAGACTAGAGTAGGCATCACATGGAAATTATGGAAAGGGGGAAAAGTATCGTAAAGTGGGTCAAACAAAAAATTAATGAAGTTGGAGAGGAAATTAATAGGTGGGCCCCATGTGAGAAACTTGAAAAAAATAATAAAGGGAGAAATATTACTTTCAATGGGTGGAAGAGCTACAAATTAAACTTGAATGAAGCATAGGTGAAAAGAGAAATTGGAAGATTATACTATGAAACTCTTATGTTCATTGTACATTTAAGAGCAAAAGTATTAGAAATTTCGAAAACGAAATTCTTATTTCCACCATATGATTAACCCCAATATGTTAGCCACAAGGAATCAAATTTCCCATGCTTTCTTTCCCGCTTTCTTTCTATTCTTGGAATAATCCTTATCCATTCTTTGAGGATAGAAAGAAGATAAAATGTAATAGTTGGCGTTTCCCGCTTTTTCGCTTTTTAGGGTTTCTTCTTTCTAGATTTAGTAATAAAGCTTGCTTGCTGAGCAAGCCCTAGATTGTGAAAGCAAGGAGATTTTAGGGTTCCCTACTCCTCTGCTTCTCTATAAATAAGAGCCTTTGCTCATTTATTTTTTTTAACCGTGCTTATGAGAACAAAACGCTGAGCCTATTGTGCCTTCTATTTGTTGCTCAAGTATTGTTCATTTGTGTTGTGATAAGCAAATTGTTGAGCCTCTTTAGCCAACAAGGAGTTAGTGAGATTGCGGTTTTCTATTGTGTTAAGAATAAAGTTTGCAAGCCTCCTTAGCTGCAATTTCTTGTTCGAGGCATGTTAGAAGTGAGAGAGATTTGAGTAATAAAATCATGAGCCTCTTTTGCCTTGGTCTAAAATCTCATATTTCCGTTATCTATGTTTTACTTTTATGATCTTTATTTCAGCTTACAGTGAAGTGTGTAGGTGTTCGTTGGAAGAAAGATTATTGAAGTATTTTTGTCAGAAAATCTACCTTGTTAATTTCTAACTTCTCTTGCTCTGCTATTACTTGAGAGGTTAGGAGCGTCTTTAGTCTAGGTTAGTCGTAGTTGAACTTCTTATCGAGAAAATCTCAGCTGCGGCGTTTGTGTTTAAAAACCTTGTGCTCTAAGCTGATCCAAAAGATAGGCAACTTAGTTTTAGTTTACTTTCTTTCAAACACCATCAGCAAGAGGGAGCTTCCCCTCCTAATTTGAAGAGCAGTTTATCTGTGCATAGCTGTCCGTTTTCAAATCCGCATTCCAGAGGTGCGAATTTAAACGCCAACAGTTTTCTGGCGCCCACCGTGGGGCACGAGGCTTTAAACAACAAAGAAAGCTTAGGCTTTATGTCACGGGTATGACCATCTGGCGTCCTATTGCTCCAGTTCAACAACCTGATCTTACACCTCCAGTTATCCAGCCGAGTTTCCAGATAATTGAAGGAGAGCAAGTGGACATTATCAGCAGCCTGAGAAGTTTCATCTTTGAGAGGAAGGAGACTCCTGCTCAGTGGAGAAACGCTGCTGTTATTCTGGACAAAGAGGAAGAGAAAGCCGATATTGCAGCCAAAAGACCTGTCTTGCCACCACCCGCGTGGGACTAGACAATCCTGGCGTACATAGTCTATACAAGGAGGAGAACAAGAACAAATCCACTCTTCCAAGAAGTTGATCCTTTTCTTCCACATACGCATCCTACAGAAGTTCGAGAGTCATCCAACACAGTTCCTGAGTTCAACGCCGTACCTGTGTCCGAAGAAGAAGAATCCGAAGCGATGGGTGATAACCGCAACAACGATGACAACAACAACCGCAATCGGAGAAGAGGTCCCCCACTACCTTGGGGTGATAATATCGGACCTTTGGCTCTAGGAGCAAATCACGAATTGCCTAAAGGGTCAAGAAAGCATTTTCCACGGTTCCAAGGTGATGGAAGTCAACATCCCGACGATCATCTTTCAGCCTTTTCAACGGCTTGCGCTGTTTTGCATGTAGGTCATGAAGATATTGCTGTTCGTCTCTTTGTTGAGACTCTCGCAGGAGCTGCTGCCGAATGGTTCAATCACTTGGAACCTGGTTGCATAACCAACTGGAATACTATGACTGAAAAGTTTCTTGCGAGATTCAAGCCAACTGAAGATAGCCACCAGTTGTTCGCTCGACTTTCCAATTCAAAGAAGGAGGACAATGAACCAATGAGAGAGTTCGTAGCAAGGTTTAACCGCTTGGTTACTCGTCTTTCATATACACTCAATCCATCGCCTGAGAACTTGTTAAGCAGTTTTGTCAACGCACTTCCATCAGAGATAGCCTTTATCATAAGATCGGCTCACGAGACGGAACTGGGAGAAGCACAACAAGGCGCAATAGAAATTGAAGACAACATGATCACTTCAGGAAAGATCAGAGGAGATGCTATTAGACCTTTGGTTCAAAGTTCCGCTGATCCTTTACTTCAAAGGGTTGCGAACGAAGTAACTATTCTCAGGAGGCAATTGCCACTTCAGCCAACGCCTCTTGCTCAAGTTGCACCACCACCTGCCTTGCCCGCACCACAGCAGCCTTATCAACCTCAGCAGCCGTATCAGCCAAGGAGGAATAACTTTCAGCCTTACAACAATTACAAGTCACGAGGGCCACCTCCACCAAGGCAAGCGGCTGACAATACACAAAATGCTGTGTTTTGCTCTTTTCATGATTCCACTGAACATACCGGCGCATCTTGCCCTGAAAATGTCAGAATGAACGAGATAATGGGATATGCCGAAGCTGCACCTGCACCAAGTTTTGTTCCAACTCCAAGTTCGAATGTTGTCTTACCTCAATCGGACAACTTCGATGGCGACTCCGCAACGGGCTACTTTGAAAGTGAACCCGATTTTGAAGAACAAGAAGAAGATATTTGTCAGTACTCTCTTGCAGTTAATCCTGAGAATCATACGACTCCTGTGTTCACCAGAGCTCAACATCTGAGGGCACACAAAGAAGAAGAAGAAGAGAGATTGAAGATATCAAAAGACAAAGATAAAGAAAAAGAAGTAACTTCTACTTCAAATATTAAGTCTTCTCAAGAGAACGTGAAAGCAGTTGCTGAAGGTTCGTCCTCAGCAAATTTTGATATTGTAGATTCATTGATGAAGAACAAAGTGCAGATTTCTCAGTTAGTGTATCTCCAAGATCATCCAGAGCAAGTGGACCGACTTCTCAAATTCGTGAAGAAAGGACCTACCAAGCAGCCCACATTGCTCGAATCGTCCGTTCCGGCGGAAGACAAGCCTAAGCCCTTCTATATTTCTCTATATATAGGAGGTTACAAATTGAGCAATTGTATCATTGATTCCGGAGCTTCAGACAACGTTATGCCTCTACAAGTGATGAATGCTCTAGGACTTTCGTGCACTAAGACAAAGGATAAATGTTACTCACTAGAGTCCAAGTCAGTACCGTTGGTCGGTCAGTTAAAAGATGCTCAAGGTTGGCGGCTTGTCCTGAAAAGAAAATCATGATGACCATCTTAGTAGCTGACATTCCAGCAAGCTACGGGATGCTATTAAGCAGAAGCTTTTGCAAGGACCTTGGTGGAGAAATTCAGATGGATTGGTCCTCTGCAAATATTCCATTAAAGAAAGGAACTTTCAAGCTGGAACCAGAACCCAAATCTCGATTTGCGGTCGTGAAGTCTCAAGATCCTCAAGCTCAAGTTCTATATCAAGAAACGGGTCTTGGTACTTACGCCATGCTGTCGGAGATTCCTGAAGAAAGTCAAGAGGTCGCATGCATCGTAGAGAAATCAGCAGATGATCCTAAGCTGTGGACTTTGCAGTTCGATGGGAGTTGTTCCACTGCTGGTTCAGGAGCGGGAGTTGTGATAATTTCTCCCGAAGGACAATTATATCCTTTTGCATACCGCTTGCAATTTGAATGTACAAATAATACGGCGGAATATGAAGCGCTTTTACTAGGTCTCAGGAATGCAAAAGATATGGGTATCAAATACCTTAGGGTCGAAGGTGATGCGGAGCTTGTTGTAAAGCAAGTAAGAGATCAATTCAGAGTGAAAGCAGATCGTCTTCGACATTATAGAAATAGGGTGTGGAATGCAATAGATTGGTTCGAAGCATTTGATATCAAGTATATTCCACGTCTAGAAAATAGCAAAGCAGATGCCCTCGCGGTATCAACTTCACTTTTCATGCCACATTCTGACTTTCGTCAGAATGCGTTTGCCATTGAATTAATATACAGGCCAGCTGTACCCGACAACTGTGATAATTGGCAAGTCTTTAACGATGATGAACACATTAAGGAGTTTCTTGTTATGGGAGATAATTTCAAGGAATTGTTCTTTGAAGGCAGTTCATCTACTCATAGAGAAGTAATAACAGAAGTTTCTGATACGCCAAAGATTGCTGAAGATAAAGAAATTCCAGAAGAACCAGAATC